>JMFS01038665.1:0-16179 GCA_000699545.1 Podiceps cristatus | reverse complement strand
GGAGGCGGCCGGGTGGGTGCGAAGGGGACTGCTGCGAGCCAGGCTGGCCCACGCGTGCTCCTGCTGACAGCCGGGGCTGTCACTTCCCCCCCACTGTGTTTCTTTTTGCCTTGTTCTTTCGCTGCGGTTTTCCGGGGGGTCAACAGCTGTCAGCTTCTCGGGTTTTCCACCGAGCAGCTCCACGATGTGTGGGGTTTAAGTACTTCAACGCTACGTGAAGCCCTGCACGGGCATTAGAGAGAAAAGGAGACGGTGGGTTTTGCCCCACATCTCCCAAGATAAAGAAATCTGCGTGTTTCACCTCGCTTTGTCTTTCTGGGTGATCAGGCACGAACACAAGGAGAGAGAGATGGAGAAGGCAGCATCAATTTGGGGAAAATCAGATCATCTAATAAGTTAAACCTATTTTAAAAACTTCTTGCATGTACTTGTCTCATAAAAAAAAAAAAAAAAAAAAAAGCATTTCAGAGATGCCTTCCCGGCTTTGACAGCACTAAACGGGCTGTGATGCACCAGATGCAAGAGCGAGCAATGATTTGCAGGAAGGAGATACAAACTGAAACAGCTCCGTGATTTACCAGCTAAGGAAGTCGAAAACCTCCAGCAAACGACGTTGCACAAGCGCTGGTGACGCCGCCCCTGCCCGGCCCAGCGGGCAGCGGAGGCGGGAGAGGCGAAGGGAAGAGCGATGACCGGAGGGAGCGGGGGACGCGGCCGGGAGCGGGGAGGCTGAGGCGGAAGGGAACGGGAGAGGCAGGAGGCTGGGAGCTGAGCTGCAGTCCAGCATTAGTAAATCAAAGCCTCAAGCGGGTAACCCACTTGCTGGAGTTGCTCACAAACTAAGCGGTTATTACTTGTTACTGCTGAGGAAGGAGGTTCTTGCACGCGTGGCTTTCTCTCTCTGTGAATTTAAGGACAAAGCCAAGTAAAACATCCACAGGGAACGTTCCCCACCACATTATGGCAAATTTTCATTAAGCTGTTCTGTCGCTATAAAAATCTGAATAACATTTACATACTTGTAAGTAGTGTTTTCATCAATACAGATATTTTGATAACAAGCAAGCTTTTTTTTTTTTTTCCCCCACCTCAGTGACAATCTGCAATTCATCTTTATATCAGCAACAGAACAGGCTTATGCATCTTGTAGATTTGCTAGCCTGCAAAACTGTATCTAGTGTGCTTAAACAGTGAAAGACAACGGCACACCATGACACAGGTAATAATTCATATTCCATGCAGAATTGGTGTTTTAGAAAAACGGCCAGTACATTGTCCATCTGTGTGTTTCTATTTTGGTGCCGTTGTCAGGGTAACCATGACACTTTACGCCAACTACTGTCTGTTCTTCTGAATCGAACAAGATCGGAATGACAGATTAATACAGATCGCTTCAATAAATCCCTCAGTTCTGTAAAGAGCTAAGGGTATCTACATGACAGTGTATTTTGGGCATGGAAGAAGTGTTTAATTTGAATTGCAAGTGCGTAGCTGCTCACAGGATCGGATTCCATGGCGTGTCCTGCCCTATCAAATAGCAATCCCTCTCCTTGCATTCCCCAGGAAAGCACAGCAGTTTTTATTCTTGTCTGGAGCTGAAAAAAACAGGCCAAGAAGAAATACTTTTACATAAAAGGAAATTGCTCTCCTGAAAAGTGTTTGTTTGGTTTGATCTCCCCTACCTTGATGCATGTTTAAAGATGCCGTGTAAACATTCCTTACATTAAACACATTCCCTGCAGTCCAGCAGGACTGTGCAGGTTAGAAATACCTGCAGTGGAGAGCCCTGATGTTAGCTCAGAACACGGGCAGCCATGTTCAGGACATCACTAAAAACTTCTTAGGTAATCTTTATTAAGTAGTCCCTAATTTTTACCGTTAGCTTTAAAGTGTCACTAAAACCAGATGATCCAGTCTCAAATTTCGGTACTATGAGAAAAACTAGATTTTATTCATATATGTTATTTCCAATCCTAGGCAGAAGAAAACTAGGTTGTAAAGACTTCCAGTGCCCGAAGAATGACTTCAAGGCCTAAAGGATCCTCCTTTCCCACCCCCCCACCGCCTCGTTTTAAACCTGAAATTCCTTATTTGGAATGAATACTATAGCTTCTACCCATAATCAAGTGTAAGATACTGGAAGAGACTGAAAAGCTGAAAGAGTTATTGTCTCAAACATTCGACAAAGGAAGACCTTATGAGAAGGAACGTTATGCCACAAGGTGCAGCTGGAAAGGAGGATCTCGCAGAGGCAGGATAGCATCTTTCTGGACCTTATCTTGGGTAACTGTTTCAAAAAACAAGGCTGAGACAGCATCGCCCCTGCATCTCTGAACACTGACGACCACCACCACCACCCCACCCCCCAACTACTTTTGAGAAGGTTCAAGAACAACAGACTACACATGCAAAGTAATTAGCACATGCAGTGGGACTGGAGGCAGGGACTAGTCTATGAATAGTGCAACTCAGAGGGGCTGGGCGCGTGCCCACCGCCCAACAGAACCGGACCAGAGACATTGCTGGAACCCAGGGTGGTGATCCAGATCTTTACCTCTATCTTTTCTCTTTATCTTTCCTTCACCTCTGTCTTTCTCTCTCTCTCTCATATGTTACGGGCCATCCAGACCTTTATAGGATTCAAGATTTAAATAGCATATCCCTTTATACAATTCAAGGTTTGAATAGCTTCTGCCACAAATAAAACTCTCTATTGATCACTTGGTGCTAGGTCACCTTAATTTAGTTCAAGGGTATCACGAACATTGGTTATTTCAGTGAATTGTCCAGGATGGCCCTCTGGGGACCTGATATAATCCTTTAGACATAAATACCAAGTCTGGGACTAGGATTGGATCCAGCCACACCTAGACTCCTGTCTGAGAAAGTTTAGAAAGCAAGGGGGTCCTTTCTGAACCTCATGACTCAACAGGAAGGTCTCCCTGTCCCAATCACATCATTCAGTCATCCACTCAGTCCCCGACAGGTCCTAGAAGTCTCCACCAAGAACTGCATTCTTTCTATACCACCACATTATTTCCACCAAATACAAGAACACCACCACTCTCAGAAAAAATATCTCTCCCAATCAAAACATCAACATAAAATAAAATCTGTAACTCAACTCAAGCATTCCTAAAGCATTAAGGAACAGAAATGTTTAATGTAGGCTTTGAGTACATTAGTTAGAAAGTGGAAACTGAAGCTAAATAACCATTAGCACAGAAAATAAACCGCTTGAATAATACTATATATTGAAATCCTTTTCAAAGGGATAATAATTCCTCCCCTCTGCCTGTTTTCCACCACACACACTTCTAAACACAAATGATGTGGTTCACAAAGATATGCCAAACATCTTCCATTCCAAGGTCATTCTCCTGATTCTCCCATTGCATTAAAGGCTACTTTATCGGCTACTTTTTTCAGATTTATCAGCCTCTCAGCTTCTGAGTAAACTTATCCCAACCAATCGGCCTTTTCCTGTTCCGTTCTCTGTATCTCCTTATGCAATTAAATTTGCTCTTCCATTAGTTTAACTTTGAATTTGGCATAAAGTACCATAACAGAAAATAGTTGCCTTGTTAGGTAGGCAGATTTGGAAGGGTGGCTGTCAGCATTAGGTATTTAAGAGAAAACACATTGCATAATTTTTAAAGGACTAAGATTGTAAATGGGACTAGTCTCTGCTCACTTAATAGTTATACAAAAAACAGTAAAGAGGGGACTTTGGGTTCATTAATCAATAGAAGTTCCAAAGGGATGAAGGAATTTTTAATGTGATAATTCCTAAGAACTAAGAGAGAACACTGACCCAAATACTGAATGTAAATATATTTCTAAGGAATTTAGCGGGTGGTAGAGTAATAGGGCAGAATAAAGCAGGTGACAAGGAAAAGGAAGTGGCTTTTACTCCATCCTATAAACTCTTTTAGTGCTTCGTATTTTCACAGCTTTTTGGCTGGAGTCTAGAACAAGACAGCAAGATAACACTGTGAAACCTCTTGATTGAAGTGATACGGGGAACACTTACTGAAATCTTGTGTCACTGTGAGACATACACACATGGCAAAGATGAGGACATGTGCAACAGCCTGATGGGGCCTCTCTCTCCTGGCAAGAAAATGATCCAAAGCATAGACAGACTGGTATTTAAGAATTATTTATTGATACAAGCGTGTCTAGCAACTTTTCCCCGTGTGCTAACAGATTTATCTGAACACCAGTAAATATCCATCAGCAAGAGATACCCTTCTTCACCAAGTATTATGCAGCAGAGAGAATAACCAATTCAATTGCATTTTCAAAGGTGATGTTTAAAGTAGTTGAAAGAAACTAGTGAAAGCCTTCCTCCTATGCCATTATGCAGCAAGGCCACATTAGCACGCATTAATGAAGGACTGTAAACCTTACCTTAGAATTATATTTTCAAGCTTGTTTCACACCCTCAAAGGTATTAAGTCAAGTTTTAGTATTTCCTGGTGGTAGAGACTGCAAGGGTAAATGTGGGTAACTGCATTTAAAAGCATATTACTTTCACCATTAGTATGCAGCTTCAGCTCACGTTGAGACTGGACTTTCAAACTTACATGTATTAGATTTTTTTTTTTTTTTTTAATAGATTTCGGTCTAGCATAAGTGCCATTGTTTTGCCTGATCTACGAATCCCCAGTTTTGGACAGCTCAATGTGAAGAGCTTAACTACTGGTTATCAGTATAGTCTCCATTCACCTTTAGACTCAGCTCAGGTAAGTTATGTAAAATGTACATGTCTGTCTTAAGCACCAGCAAGATCAGATGCATGTAAATACATTATTATGTATTAAAAAAAAAAAAATCCTGTAACCAAACACTTTTTCTAGCTCTTTGATGAAGAATCTGAAATTAGTTAGTCATCCACTTGTACAGACCAATGTCAGCTTTAAAAGCACACCAAATTATTTCTCAGTAGTTTAAATGTACATTTTAAGTGCATTTTTTTTTAACTTCCAGTAAGCCAGAGCAATCATACTAACTTCAGTTTAAAAGAATGGATTATTTCCTTCCATAGGGCTTAAGATGAAGGTCTACATACATACATATATATTAAACCATATATTAAAACAGTAAAAGACATAATTCAGTTGTTTTTTTTTTTTCCCCTGAATTAGGGTGGGCCCTTAGTAATAATAACCTTGATTTTGTTCAGTTTGGATTTACATGCAAATATTAGAGGAAACTTAAAATTTGTTGTAAAGAAAATGTTCTTCCAATTTACATTGTTTTAATAACAAAAAAAAAAAAGCTTAATTGAGTAAAGTAGTTTCAATACAGCTTTGTGGCCTTGATTTCATAAGTAATTGACTGTAGAGGCCTCAACAGACACCTCAAAGTCGTTGTTCTTGTCCATCTGTTACTCCTCTCTTCTACACGGGACTAAACTAGGTTAAGAGAGCTTCCTCCCATTTGAACTACATTTTTGGGTAACATTTTTGGGTAACATAGGATTTTGGTCACGCTAATGGGATGCACAGAAACAGGATGTATGGAACAAGTGACAACCACCAGGTGTTCGGGAGCCATACTGCAACGCTGGATAAGCCAGTTAGGACTGGGTTTAGGCAATGCAGAGGCCAAAGCACACCATGCCATGGGTGCCCTTGCACACCCCACTCTCCCTGAAAGGGCACAGTTTTTTATTATAACATGACTTTGCTCATCTATGACTTCCCAGGTGAAGACAGCAGTCCTAGTTCAGTATCAAGCACCTCAAGCTGAGAGCTTTTTGGCACAAGAACACATACTAGTAATGTCCCTGCCTAGTCAAAGTGCTTTCACTATTTTCTTTCATGTTTCCTTTCTCTACATAGCATCGGAAGAAAAGGTCTTAAGGTAAATCTGGGGTAGCCATGGTGACCTCCTGGCATGTCAGCCTGCAGAGAGTCCAGGAGAACATCACTCAAACCTCCTCAGGCACCAGGAAGTCTTTATGACCCTTCAGCTCCAACCCGTCCATACTCTCCCAACACCTGGAAGCTGAGTATCAGATGGATCTAGTCCATTTCCCTGAAGTTTTGGCAGCATGGTGGACTAAAGGCAAATATGCTTTTTCTACTGCTATTTTGTATTAACTCTAAGTCTTGTTGTGTGTTCCATGGAGGTAGCATTGGGTGCAGCAGGCCTCAGCATTTACATCATCGACAACTTCACATTCATCGGAGGGGTGTGTGTGGAAAAGACAGCCATCTCATCTCCCAGACACATACATCAGTCTGCAACTGCTGAAACCAAAGCCTGCTTTCTGGGTGGCTCCATACTTTCAGAAAACAGTTTTGTAAGCCACTGCAGGAAGAGGATACTACCATCCATTAAGGTTACATTGGCAATCTGTGTCTCAAAGTCCCAGCTTAGTCATGCATTTAAGTGCCCAATTTCCTCCATATATCAATTACACGCACATTACGAGTATTTTCCAATTGATATCAACAAAGCCATCCTGTGCATTTGCAGATAAACATTAACATGCACATGTTCTGCTCCCTGCTCATTCCTCATAAATATATTCCACATTGCCTCTCCATGGCAGCTAAACCTGCCCCACTTGTATATCTCATTTTTCTGTAGTTCCCGATCGACCTGTTAGCCCCTCTCACCACCTTCCCTGGAGTACGAAGAATTAAGCAATACAAGGCCGCTTTATGCTTTCACGTAGCAAGGTACAAAACTGCCTCAGAGCTGCAGGTGGTGATAGATTTAAGCAACTGCACAGCTTAAGGCTCTGTTGAGGAAACAACTGTCCAACAGGCCAGTTCCTAGAGAGGACCTCTTCTCTACAGAACTAGGAAACTTTACATATACACTGTAACCACGTGAATACCAACAGGAAAACCATTGATGTTAAGTAACTTGGGCCTTTTGCACCGGACAAATCACTTTGTATGAAGAAAGGGCAGTTTGTCTGCAGAAGCCCAAGCCCCAACCACTTAGAGTATCTCCTTAGGCGCACAGGGACTTCAACTGTAGAGGTAAGCACCTAAAATTTTGAATTTCAAGCATTAACTACTGCTTTGAGTCTAAACTCTGTCGATCCAGTCCCTGTATTAAGACAGAAAGGTACATAGTTAAGAGTGGTACTACAATAGCAAGGACTTAAAATGCAAGTCGCCACTTTTTAAAAATAGGAAAGAAAGATTTATTCCAAGCAGCCTTGTTTTTAGAAAAATATTCTATTTATGGTTAGTCTTTTGTTTTCTGCCCTGAAGTCAATCTGCAATCTAATGAACCAGAAATTTTTTTTATTTCAGGACTCCCCACCTTTGATATTAACTCTTAGTATGATTCACCTGTTTTAAAGATTTTAGAATTCAAAGTCTACCTTCAGGAACCATAAACTAGAAGCATAACCTAGTAAATCAGAGTACTGCAAGTATTTTTTTTCAATCAGTTGCATTGAAGATTTGTTCTCCTGAGAAAAGAAGATACAAATGCTAGGAAGGAAGATCTAGCTTCTACCTCACATTCCTTAACCACTTTATCTGAGTGATTTCATAGTACAGTATCATTAAAACAACTGCCTGAGATTCTTGACTAACCAAGTTTGCAGAACCACAAAGTGTCTGGAAGCCTCACAGGAACCCACTCACCAGAGAGATCTTTTTGACACCACTGTTACACAGCACTGTTTTCTTCCTGTAGTTCATCTCCTCTATCTCCACAGTGATTATGAAAGGCAGACAAGATTGTTCCTATCTTCAACTGTTGGGTTTTTATGGCAGTGTCACAGTGCTGATAGCAAAGTAAATCCAAACGCAATCAAGAGTGGCCATGTGATCATCTTTCACTGATTTTTTTGCAGTGTTACTGTATTGAGTAACATATAATGAATTTCATAACCATACCTCCATGGAATTTAGCACTGTCAAACTACGCTTATTCTTGCTGGCACAGTCAGATTAAGGGTGTTTATTAATCTCTCAAACGTTTCTTGTCTATACAGAGTGGAAACTACAGAGCACCTGATAGTCCGATATGGCAAGATCACACAGAGGAATAGCACTACATGCCTGCGTTGCAAGTTATCATATTACAGGCTAACCTGGAACATAGCATGACACCACATAATTGTTTTAAAGCCTCTACAGGAAGTAAAAAGACATACTAGGTTGTGAAAAAGCCAAGTATCTTTTCTATATACTGACTACAGGCTTATGCAACATTAGAGGATAGTTTGTAAAGCCTAGGAGGGAAATTGAGGGACAAGACAGCATTTAAAGTAACAGCTAACCCCCCCCCACCTCTTATGCCAGGCTACATATGAAAGACTTGATACTGCTCTGCTTGCAAGTTACTTCCAAGTACAAAAAGAAACCATAAAAATGCCATCAAGTCAGAGCAGTAATGTTTCATTGCCACATTGTGCTGATACAAGGTCTTCACAGCCTGCAAGGCAGATTAAAATGTTTGATCCTTTGGTATCATTTGCTGTATTTTATTCCAGCCAAATAAAAAAACAAACCAAAACAACAAACACAAACTAAAAAAGTCCACCCCACTGGAGTAATAGCTTGTATAGAGCAGAGACAGAAGAGACTTGATGTAAAATTGTGCTCTCTAGCGGAGAAATTTGATTTTGTGCAATAAAGGTTCAAGCCATGCTGATGCATCCATCTGACCAACAGGTCTTCAGTACAGAGAAAGACATCAAGATGTTCACAACAGAAGCATGCAAGTGCCCAGTTCAACAGATTTATTATAACCAAGAGAGGTTTATGCCCAGTCACATGAAAGATTACAGCTAGATAAGGTTTCTAAGCATACAGCAAAAAACCACCCAAGTCCTAAGACATTCTTTTGTTTAGATTATAAAAGTAATGGCACCTTTAATGCAATAGCAAAACATTTCCTTTTAATAATGTGACTATTTAGTTAACTTTAATGTGGTCCTAGATAATACTATTAGGCTGATGAAAATAGATTAATTTCACACCACAGAGCGCTGTTTGGTTTACATAATGAAAACTGGGGTTTTTCTATAAATAAATATTTAATAACAAAATTATATTGGTTTATTTTAGAGAGAAGAACTGACATGATCACCAACTTCTTTATTTCTAGCTATGCATACACCACTAATCTTAAACATACTGAATGAGTCTTCAGGAAACACAAACTCGTGTTCAATTTGTTTTCTTACAGTGCTAACAAAATACAACCTATTTCCTTCATCACAGTTGCCCTGCCACTATTCTTTCTGGGCAAGTATTGGACCAAGGAATGCATGAACTCAATGTAATAGCAGATGAATTAGAAGTTATTCTTTTAAAATACTTTCTCAAAGTACAGAGGATTTAGCTTCTTTGAACCCTGTATCTTAACTAGGCTGTTGGAATAAACCTGAAGTTAGGAGGTAGAAATATGAAAGACCTTAAAAAACTAAGTGTACAGTTAACTCATGCTAATATTAAAATATATTAAAATATGGCATGCATTCTAATTCGGGAATAAGGACTTCTTTTTTTTTTTTAATGGAAAAAAGTTCCTAACTGATCTTACGCCTAGAACAAGGAGAGAGCTCCACTGACTTCCAGCATAACTGGTGTGATTTGTCAGTAATTTAAACACTTGTATTAGGTAATCCCATGACAGCAAGCAGATTTCCTAAGTTTCTGCACTGGTAGTCATTCAAATTTTTGAGCTCAGGAACAGTTGTCAGTGATCAGGCAAAAGAAAAACCTAGCTCTACTTCAGCAGTTTTGTTGTATCACTTAATGGAAAGATGAGTAAGAACTAAGTAATAAACTGTAGTTTGGGTATGGCTAAATATCTATATTTAAATGGAAAGAGTATCTGGCAGAGTTTCAGCAATTCATAATGTTCTCCTGCAAGTTTTCGTAATATTCTTTCAGTTTTTGTCCTTTGCATGGCTGTATCACTTAAACCATAGTTTTTATTTAAAACATACATTTAAAAGCATATGCAAAGAAAAAAAAAAGAAAAATGAGTTCATATAAAAAAATAGTCTTGAAATTAAGGAGCCAGAAATACAAGTGAGACATCCCTTGAAGTCCTGTGTGGTTACTGTTAGAGATAGGTAACAAAGAGAGTAATCTTTAGTTTAAAATTCAATAGTAGTCATGCAAAATTAACATACAATGATAAGAATATTGTAGCACCACTTGAAGTTAACTGTTATGTATAATTACCTCTGTTGTAGTAATACCTGTAAATCACACTACTGCATGTATGGAAGGGAGGCAGCCCAGAAATCGAGAGAAAAGTCTATTTTTCTAAGCCTATATGAGACTATGGTTGCAAAACTTCCATTTTTAGCTCCAAAAGCTATTACTCATAGCAAGGCAGAAGTTTCACTGGGTTTTGCAGACTCAGCTGACCATATTATGTTAGAGTTCATTCACCATCAAAAGACATGAAAAAAACCCCAAAATACAGCTCAGTAGATTTATGCCTTAGGTTGTAAGTTATCAAATAATTAGGTCGAAAGTTGTATTATAGGCTAAAAGATCCTAACAATTCAGTTTAGCCTGTACGAGGTGGTACCTGACAATTAAATCAACCTCTGCATTCCTTGAGGGGAGAGAAAGACCAAGACCAAGCCCCCAGACAATTCATACCGACTTCCAATCCCATCCTACAAGACAACTTTGTGAGGTTTTTGGGACACAGATAGGAAGTCGTCCACAGTGACAAGTTAGAGTTGCTACTACAACACTACCATGACAGACTATTTTAAGGATAATTTACAATAACTTTCAGAAGCTATTGTGCAAAGAACACCAAAGCTTGCACTGACCTATTTAGAATTCAAGTACTCTCTGTACTCCATGCTATAGAAGTTTTAGAGGCTATGAAAGCACAATCCAGAGGGTCCTCATAAGACAGAGCAGATTTCAGCCTTCTCTCGGTTTCCTATATCTCAACAGTTGTAGAAGTGCCATTTGTGTAGCCACCTTTAGACTTCATGTGGTCCTGAATTGATATAGCCTAGAAAAAAAAAAGTTTATTAGAACGTGCATCTTATAAAGTCTGGTTCCCAGAGCAATTATTAAAAACACCAATTTGATGAGGCAGATGAGCCATATGTTTACAGTGCTGGGTCCCTGGTAGTAGGGAGAAATAACAACTAAACCCAGAAGTGTTAAAATACTATTTTAAGTCAGTGCATGAGATGGGACTTGCTATCCAAAATGCACTTATTCTTACATCCCTCACCCTGGCACAGCTCTGACTTCAGGGTGATGTGTTATCTTGACCTAGTATCAAGTGCGTCCACAGAATCCTTATCCAAAAGGGTCTCATCATATGTAAAGATACTGGGGAAATGCGCAATTCTCGCTGAATGTATCTCCCACAGTATCTTATGTTTACAAACCAAAAGAGAGTTCTGTTCTGATATTATTCTATTGAGGGGGCTGGGAAGTCAAAATTTTCTCTTACACTTATCTAGTATTTGAGCAGCTAACTGCTCTACAGGTTACCGAGTGAAGACTTGCTTATCCAAGAGGCTCACACTTACTGATGAATAGTCACTACTCATCTCTCTTGCCCCAACATGCGCAGTGTGTACAAAGTTCATTGGTTCTCCTATCATATTCCGGTCCAGTCTCCGATGCCTCTTCTATAAGAAAGAAGATATCTTAGATCTCTTATTCAGAAAACATGAGCAGCTTTCAGACAGAAGCAAACAACTGAGTTAAAAAAAGAAAGAGTCATTACTGACCCCAATGACTCCTTATGGCAACCGGGCTGAAGTTTCAGACTGTTTGCAGCAAGAGATTTTTTATTATTACTTTTATTATTACTGCTCATTCAATTTTAGCAAAAACTTTCTTTAATGTTGGCAAGTCAGGGCCTGAGAACAGCAAACAGTCATATGGCCAAAGCTTCTGGCAAAACACATAGTTTAACAGGTCTGGTTTTAGCTTTTGCATTACTTAGCCCAAACTAATCAAAACAACATGACAATGAAAGTGTTTTCCACATAACTGAGAGACAAAATTCCAAATGGGATAGAGGATGGCAGTTGTGCATCTACCTACCGGCTGGGGCTGTTCACCATTGCACCAATTAAAACAAACCAGGAATTCAGTCATTATCTTTTTAGGTAGTAAGGTCTTGTTAAGTGTAATTATTTTTCTGGGAGTTAAAGCAGTACAAGGACCAAGACGCAGTTCCTGAAGTGAGTTTAGGAAAGAATTGCTTATGCAGATTCACTGGTAAAGATCACAGAAAGCATCTGACGAGTACACCTGCAGAGAGATTATTATTTAAATTTATACTAGAAAGATATCAAAGTCTTGGAAGCATTATTGAGCAATAGACATTTCAGAAGACTAAAATGACTTTAAAATTCTTAAACATACCTGGACAGAAGAGTTGCATCAATTTAAAACAGAATGTTCATGTCAGAAATCAGAGTTAAGAACTCTGTACATTTACTCCTAGACAGACAATAGTGTAAGTTCTGGTTTCTTTACAGAAGCATAATAAAAGCAATGCTAGAATTAAGTCAGGTCTTTGTTAAACAGCCTGTGACCTGGTTGCAAGCAGAGCTAGCCAGTGCTTATGAACTATTTCGTATTTCAAAAGAAAATGGCTTTGAAGCACAACAGATAGAATGATTAACATTTACAAACAGGTGCAAAAGAAAGTTTCCTTCTTACATCTGATATAGTTACTCTTCTTAGACACAGAAAAGTTCAAAGTAAAGAGCATTCTACAACTCCAAGAAGCCCTTAAAAGAGAAAAAAAGAACCTTCTATATCAGCAACAGAAACCATTCATCAGACAGATCCTAGAACTTCCCAGAATGTATAAAATTATTAACATGACACTCCTGAACTGGAGATGCAACCAGGAAACTCACCCTGAAGCTATGACAAAAACCACCTTTTTAGTGGTTACTGACTTTTTTTTTTTTTTTTTTAAAGTATCGTCCTTCAAATTAAACTCAGGGCTATAGAACAGCCTTTCATATCAATTTTTTTCATGCTCCAGATCGTTAAAACAATACTATAACATGCTAATTGATAAAGAAGGGTTTTTTTAAGCTTACAGCTTAACAGAAGTTACAGCCTCATCAATTCAGCTTTTCTGAATCCCCACTGAAGACTTCACAACCAAACAGCATAAGCTCCCCCCCCCTCCACAGGCATTTCTTATGAAGTCCCACAGTTATTTAATTAGCACGTCTACTTCTTTCACCTTTGTGGTTTTCTTACACTTCATCACTTCTCACATTTCAGGCAGATTTTTGAAAGTTCTGCTGTTTATCTTTCAAAGCATTTGTTACATTTGCCTCAGCTTTAGGTGGCCCATATGATGCATTACTGCAGAATGTGTCATTTATTATTCTATTTTATCCTGTGTGGTTTTTAAAAAACTCATTATCTGGCTCAATTATAATTTTTCACCTCATTTCATCATCTCAGAATCATCTTTTATCACCACTGATGCCTTGTTTCGGTAGAGCAAAGAAGGGAGAGAGGCCCACACAACTGTAAGAACATGCAGAAGCTGAAGCTTTTGCCTACACTTCACATGAATTGCAGGTTTTGGGGGTTTGTTTCATGTTAAGGAGACCGTATCAAAGCTAAGGTTTCTTAAAAATCATAAAGTGTGTCACTGTATACTAATAACCCATTCTGAAAGCAGACTGAGACAAGCAGCAAATTAGATAAACATCCCCATCCCAAAATAACGGTTGAACGCTCGTTCTCCTCCCTCCATAGCCCCCAGCATTTGGCCATCTACCTCCATGGGGCTCCGTGCCCCCTGGGTGTTACCTGCTGCTCCCAGGGAGTCCTGGTGGGATGGTACCTCCTCATTCACGCGCTGGCACAAAACCAGCTCCTGTCCTGGCAACTCCAGGACATACACAATTCATATTCCTGGGTTGCAATTAATCCTGATTGCTAAGCAAGAATGCTTCCCTGTGATCCTGTACGCTGCGACGGTTCCTTTGCGCTGTAAAGTGCTGCAGAAGTCTGTTGTGCACTTCACACTTACCTACAAGTGTCAGAAAAGCAGAATGGAAAGCAAAAATAGCGCCCTGGTTTGGTGGCAGATTTGTGCAGCCGTGCAGTTTTCTCAGCACTATCCATGCAGCCCGTGGCTCACTTTCAGCCCTGCGGCAGCTCTGCAGGTGTCCTCCTGGCACACAGCAGCGCTGGACGTCTTCCTGACGTGTTTTACACCAGAACCCTTCTTTTCCTCTGCATGAGTCAGAGTCTCATCCTCCAGGACAGGAATGTCTGCGCCAGGGCAGGGGACACCACCTTCCTCCCAGAGACTCAAGGTTTCCACACTAACTGGAAAAATTTAAAAAAAATCTTAATGTGTTCAGGCTCACCCAGGACTAATAAAAGTCAACAAGACTCCCCAAACCGAGGAGAAAACAACATTTTGTCACTGTTGGCACACAGAACAGAATTGGACAATATCCTGTTGTTCTTTCTCTCTTTTTTTTCACCATAGCAGCAGTATGATCGAGGAGAGAGAGACAAAGGGCCAGGGAAATGGCTAGCACGCACAGACACAGATGTTGAAGGCAGTGGGCAGGATGCACAGCCATTCTGGAGTCCGTAGCCTTAAAGCGCCTGAGAGCTTTATGAATGTTCAGATATACTTTACTGAGCATAACATTCAATTTGTTTTACCATGGCCATGTGTTAAAAAGCATTCACAATATTATTGCATTTTACTTAGAAAATATCAACTCTATATGGAGTGGAAAATGTTTGACTGAATCAAAACAAACGAATCCTCCCTTCCATGGACAAGACAGATGCATGGCATTCTTGACAAATAACATCCACTAAACATATCTATACTTCACAACTGGCCTTTAGACTCAAGGTCTGATCATGACAAATCCTTGACTCTGAGCTGTTAGTGGCAGACGACGAATGTAAAGTTAGCATGTTTTATCAGAGATCAGATTCAGGCTACCATCGCCCTGCCCCAATTAAATTGTGGTAACTTCCAACTCCAGTTATTGGCATTTTCATTCCAGCTCTGTCAGTACTGAAGTGATGTGAGAAGTGAATTTCAGCCTGACAGCTTTTCTAAAATACACTGTGCTTCTAATTTGTTCATTATCCTTATCTTGCTCATTTGATATTTATACCATGTTAAAGTCCTGAAACAGTTGTATGTTTACATACTTGAATGGCAAGGTACGGTAAAAACCAGTGGAACTTGTATTTTTAGATCAGAAGTTAGTTTGGGGCATGAAACTTGAAAAATGCATCTTGCTTGTAAAGGTGAAGAGTAAAACCAATGAATTATCAAGACTTCGGAAGCACCTTGGAAGCAAACAGCTGAAATCCTGCTGTACAGTGAGCTTAACTGCCCAGAAATAGCATCCTGAGTTTACTAATATATGTACAGATTACAAATTTAGCTTGAGATGTAGTCCTCAAACTATGTAATAACAGTATTGTGTAATATGATTATACATTGGCCTTCTCCCATCCTGAAGCTTCATAGAAAGCTGAGAATAGGGTTTTACCTTACATCCCCATTAATCTAGGTGTGTTGGTATTGTTAATCTAAGGAATTTGAGTGTAGTCTCTGAGGAGCTTCTCCTTTTAAAAGCTAAATTGACAGGCACATTAAAAAAAACAAACAAAACCCTCCAACCCATACCCAAACAACAACAAAAAAACCCAACCAACCCACCCCCACAGAACCACACACCAAGGCAGCTCCTTTATTCCAAAGTGGAAATGAGCTTAGTCACAAAATGAAAAAAACCCTAATTTTTAACTGTCTGTTCCCCCCCAAAAAAAAAAAAAAAAAAAAAAGCCTAGAGACCAAATTATATGTTCTGTTTGGAAGTTAAAAATAACTGTGAGAGGAATCAACCGAGATTTGCCTGGAGCCTTACCAGAAGAAAAATAGTAAAAAACGTGAGAAGATGAGAAGCAACACACCAACCACTGGTATTGTAAACATGTCGAACTTACTGGCTTGTAAATTATGGAATGTAACGTTACTAAGAATAAACTCAGATAAAAAAAACCCAAACAAAACACAACAACAAAGCAAACCAAAAACCTCTGTGCCCGTAAGTTTTATTTCTTTCTTCCCAGAAGGGAAAAAGCCGTAACACGACGGGGGCAGGTCGCTCGGGCGCGGCGGGCGGCAGCTCCGCGCCGTACTGCGGTTGGCGGAGCCCGC
>KL264295.1:6174-55599 GCA_000699545.1 Podiceps cristatus | reverse complement strand
TGTGTGTGTATATATATATATATATATATACAGAAAGGATGTCATTGATTTTGCAAATATCCATTTTAAAAACAGTAAAATGATGCAAAGATAAGATATGGAAAGGAAGAGGGAAATCAGTGACTTCATTTTGCATTTACCTGTAATCACAGCCTTTAACTTTTTCTGAACACAGGCAGTTGAACCTTACACTGCTAAGTCTAGGAAATGGTTTCTCAAGAGTTTGCTGCTCACTAACCAGACTAAATTATCCTCCAAAATTATCCACAAATATGGGAGGTTTTTTACTGTTTTTCATTTAGATCCATGTATGTTGGCTTATCCAAACCTCTGCATGGAGAAGAAAGTACTTTAGATGCACAGTGTGAGGACTGGCAGATACTTGATAGTACTTTGGAATCAGAATATAAAGCATCAAAATTTGCAACAGAAATGGAAGAAATCTCAGAAACAGGAGTCATTGACTCTTCTGTGTAAGAAAAACATTCAGTTGTCAGCATTTTCAGTAAACTCCAGGTTGGACAATGGCTTTGATGCAAGAATACTTACTTCCCTCCTAAAGACAAAGAAAATACAGAATTGCTTATAAAGCTAAACCTCACAAAAGATAATGGCCTGTCACTGAATACAACAGCCCTGCTCATCAAGGTATGGCAGTGTGCAGGACAGCGATTCGGTGGCCCTTTCTTCTCACAACCTCAATGTCCTCTAAAGTAATGTTCTCCCCCCTCCATTTGTAGTAGGAAAGATAATGAGGAAACTGAACATTTGAAAAGGAGAACTGAAAAGGCTACTTTCTTTTACTTTTCTATGTAAAATAACCTGTAATACAGGGCTCAGTTTTAATCATCTGGACTTTAAAAAACAAACAAACAAACAAGCAAAAAAACCCAAACAAAACCCACCTTCACACTCTTCAACCACAGTAAATGGTACAAATGTGGACATAAGTTAAGCTAACTTTGAAGTTTTTTTACTTTCCCATAGTGATGTGAAATAAAACCGAAAATCAGTCCTGATGTCATTTCTGTTTAAACTGCCCGTTAGAATAAAAAAATATTTTTGCTATGACTTCAAAACTAGGCTCATATCTGGGAAAATGTACAGAATGCATGTGAAGTTTTTTCCCATTGTACATTGTCTGACTTGTTAAGAGTTCATAATCACATCATGGTACTCCATCTTTCTGGAGAACAATCCTGCCAAGAAAGAAGATATATCTGCATAAAACATGGATTTTCTATTCTAACATTTGTAAAATGATAAATTATCTAGTGCAGCTTTATAGGACAACACTAGTATGTAAGACAAAAAGTGCAACTAATGCTTAGAACAGTTTGAAAGAAATTAGAATTACTGGAGTTCAATGGTTGTTTCTTAAAGTTCTTGGAATTAAATGCAGCATTGTACTAAGCATAGCAGAAAGCATATGATGGTGAAATATCTCTATTATCTTTTTTTTTTTCTTTTCTTCAACTATCATGAACATACCACGAAGATATGCATACAGGAGAACAGAAGGAGAAACATAGTATCTACTATGCCGCTGTCATGACTGACATTTTAATTGGCTCACAAGCATATGGGGACTGCAGTATGTTTAGACTTAATTTCCACATGTACGATACAGCCATTACAACTAGTCTCTTCTACATCTGGAAATTAGTTTATAGCATTGCAACTGTTGCTCATCTGGTCTTCTGCTGTCCTTGCCATGAACATGAGTCTTGACAGAGAAACTGTGGCTGGATAAAATAGCTAGCAGATATTAATGTAGTCCCCTTAGGTATACTAGTTGAGAACATACCTCTGTAAGCAGAGAGAAGCCCAAACCACAGTGTTCAGAACTGAGCTAAATAAAACAGTGATTGCAGACTCTGAGTGCTGCTTCTTTTGTAGGGATGGGAGAGGCAGGGTGGGTGAAAGGTATGGTAGGTACAGCGGCTCACAAAACAAGCAACCAGTGCTGGAATCCATCTCACAAGGACTGCTGTTGTTCAACCACAGCTTTCAGGGCACGTCTATGGAGCAAAGGCCATCTGCATTACAGCTGGTTGGGACTTCTCCAGTAAAGTCCCTTTTCTATCCAAAAATTATGATACATTGTTCCTAATAAAAACTCATAATTTTCAAGAACACTTTTACTTGAAACTTTTCTCAGATAGACCCATCACAGAATATCCCAAAAGAGTACATTTGCCTTGACTGTACTTTTACTTAGACAAAACATGAGAACAGAGAATTAATACATGTATGTCATGGTCCAGTGAAGATAATTTATATAAATGTGGAACAGCAATCAGAAAGACTGTACCTCTCCAAGGATATAGAGCACACAGAGAATGACATCCTTGGAGATGCTTCATGAACAGGGCTTTGCCCCACCCCTGTCTTGAGAGATCACCATGAACCAAAAAAAGGGCGAGAGTTCAACTGCAGTCTCCCACATCCCCTGAGATGTAGAATGATCCTCCATGAAATTTTCATTCTTTTATCACTATCAAGCCAGCCGGACTCTGACCCAGCATTTAAGTATTTTCATAAGCCTAAACAGTTGCAATAAGAACAATGACAAGAGACCAATTTCATTCCAGGGTTAATCTGAGACATGAGAGAAAAAGAGTTTTCTTTTGTTTTGCTTTTTAATCATAGGTGATCTTAATATCTACTGAGCTACTTTAGAACGTTCACATATCAGTATTACTAGGAAAATGAGTTTGGAGGTTTGGGGTTTTTTCTTTTTTCTTTTTTCTTTTTTTTTTTTTTTTTTTTAGCCTGTGTTTCCTTTACACAATTTGATTTAGCATGATGAAGAAAATAAAACAAATCCCCAAACCCTGAAATCTTTCAGAAACCAGAGTTCTAGTTTTCCAGCCAGCCCTCATCCACATGGAGGCCAAATGCTTTTGTCATATTATTAATTCAGTCTGCACAAGAGGTTGTGGTTCTCTTGCTAGAGGAACTCTGCTATGAAATGTGGTGCCAGAAAATCTGACAAGTGCCCTCCCTCCCAGTATAATATTTTGGAGAGAGGAAGCACAGAGCAGAAGGCGGACTCTCTGCGGGGTGTTGGGGGATGGTTTGCATAGTGCTTACACTTCTTTGTGGTATGGCTTGAAGGGGGAGAAAGTTGGAGCATTTCAGCAACCCTTCTCTCTCTGTCTCCTGCAGTTTATACAGGACAATGACAAACCTAGCAGAAAGAAGAAACTAATGTTTTTGCTTCCCTGCCTTTTCTATCATTTTAGAACGAGGCCTACCAGCAAATTCTAGTAGATATGCATTACAACCAGTGTCTGGGAACACATATAGGAAAGGTTTTGGCAGTACAATAAACCCAAATATTTCATGAGAATGAGTGCTCAGTTTCAGATGTTATTTTAAACCACATTCAGCTCTATGAAATGTGTCATTTTCTGGTTTTGTTATTTTTATCTGCTGTCCCCCTTCCCCTGTTTTAAAATACCTGGGAACTCTTTCTAATACTTCTTTCACCTTTCAGGTAAATATATTAAGAGTCATGTTGACTACTGTGAACACAAACATTAGATCTTGGGAAGATGATTGAAACCCTAATAAATTTGAAACCGTTTTCAATTAGTACACAGGAAATTTACTTTGTGAGCCATGACTTGTTTTATTAGTGCCCTGGAGGGCAATTTAGATTGGAAAAATCAGGACATCATTGTTTGCCAAAAAAAGAAAACAGATACTTAGCTTTCATCTATAGTCTGGGATACAGCCATGAAAATGGGACTAAAATATTACTGAGTATCAAAAAATATTTATACATTGGGGTCAATCATAGTTCCAGAGTGTTGGAAATTACATTCATCCCATCCTAAATTGCGTAGTTAACTTGGAAGTTTGCCACTTGCTAACATACTGCTTTTACTTTTAAATGAACCCAAAGTAAAGCCTTTATTTTACATTTTGAGCAGGTATGATTAAGATATGGGAACAGTTGCTCAAGAAAGCAGGAGCCTCCCTGAAATTTATCATACCTATAGAAATTCGGTTACCTGTGTTTTATGTTGGGTTACTTCGTATACCTCATACTCTAATTTTCTTCTCTGTTATTGCTCAGGTTCTCAGCTAGTCAGGAATAAAAATCTTACATCAAAGGCATAGGACAGAGAGAAGTAGGTACAGAGAGGGGATCTTGCCAATGCATAATCCCTTCTACAAATCTTAATAGCAAGATCAACTTTGATGACTGCAAAATTTGTTCTACCAATTGTAGTCTGGATACACCTGATGAAACAACTCTTAAAATATCTTTGCCTGACATACTCAAATATCAACTATAAAAGTGTTCCTTGTGTGTTAACCTGCCTTGACCTCATCCACCTGAATAAGGGCCTCTTGCAGTGTGGTCCATAATTTTTTAATACTTTTTAATCATAACCATGTCAGTGTCTTTCACACTTCAGCAAGCTCCTTCAAATGATGCCAAGCTCAGTTAGATTCAGCAGCACTGGACCATGGCTTAAACACTTAGGGCTAAATTATCATAACTCTTTCTTGGTCATGCAAGGGAGGGAGAAGTCTCCCCTCCTTTTTCCCCCACTGTGAATGTAACTCCAGAGGGAAAGGACAGGGATATGAGAAGACCTTTGTGCACCTTGCTCCATATGCAGCAGCTGATACACAGAGTGAGAAACAAAATTATTCAAGAAAAGAGCTGAACTGCTTTAGTCTTTTCACCAAAACATATACTGGAAGTGTGTGACTCCAAACAACTATTCATGACATTTAGTATTAAGTTTCATCTGTACAATGAGTGCACTGCAATTAGGTGAAAGGGATTGCTGCCGAAAATAATTCAGAATATCTAAATAGAACTAGTACTCAAAGCCTACCTCTGTGAGAAAAACCTATGTGAATAACGATCATAATTACTCCAGGGTTCACACAAGTGAAATTACCCCAGTCAGTTACAATTCCTATATAAAAGGGAACATTAAAAAATACAGGGGTATTCAGTAATGAATCTCCAGGTATATACAGGTCTTGTGAGTGTATTAAAAGGCCTTATGATTTTCCTTCCCCATCTGAAGTTTTCACCTTCAAAATTCGTGCTTCTCAAATCAATCATGGATGCAGTATCTGAGCTTTTACACCTGAAACTATTTCAGACATGCAAATATCCAGCCAAGAGCTTAACCTGCAAGACTGAACTCTTGTAAACGTTGTTTCTTCCAGAATAAAAAGGCTACCAGGTATGAAACCAGCATTTACAGTTCAGGGCTGTAGTATACCTATAGTCCTGTCCCACGTTCACACTCTGGACACATCCTGACCCCGAGGCAGAAATACCGTAGTCTCAATTCCCACCTCCCCAGAAGGGAGGGACCATCCACCAAATTGTCCCAAAGAAAAGCAAAACGCACAGCAGTGTCTGATCATCCAGGACATGACATTGTCAGGATACGAAGGACCAGAACTGTAGGGCACACCATGGACTCTACCTACGCCTTATTATGAGCATGGGATTTATCAGTCTCCATCAAATCAGCTGTGTCTATTTGAAATTTTAGCTAAGGTTTTAATAGAAAATGAATCAAAACTAGCATTCTAATCCTTTATAAATTTCAGAGTACTAGTTAGGATCTTTAAGGAACATAGTAATTTTGCACAGAATTGTTCATTACCATGAAGCAAAAAGGAATGAACAGTTAGCTTTAACTTATTTAAATGAATGTTAAAAAAAAAAAAAAAAAAAGAAAAAGAAAAAAAAAGAAAAATAAAAATTACTTACCTCACACAGTGATAAGTGTTTAATGGTCAAAGCAAAATTGTCCCGTTTGATTGATGTCTCTTTTGATACTCCTGAAGGAAAATAATTATATATTTGAAAAATACAAATAATTTACAGAAGAAAAAAAAACATAAAAGCTTACCTACATTTTGAAAGTTAAATAAGAATATAATCAATTACCATAGCAATGCTTTAAGGCATCCCAAACCTTGACTATGTAACAGGAAACATTCTAAATTCAGTACGATTTGGGAAATTGCATGACGGGGCTTGCGATGAAACACAGTCGTAATGCTCTTGTATAAAATATTTGCTGCAATGAAGTGAATTCATCTTGGTTTGCAACTGCAGTTTGTTAGGATTGTCCCATTAATAGGAAAAAAAAAAAAAATCCCAAACCCACCCCAAGCCTCGAAATGCATCAGTTTTTATTGGAATGAAGTTACATCTCCTTATAAAGGCAAGCCTAAGACATTGAACCAAATTAGTTTCACTTTTTGAAACATTATCGCATGGTTTTACTTCGACCCACTCAGTTAATCTTGCTTAGGAAAAGGGGAGGGGGGAACTCTTACTTGGAGAGGGGAGGTGCAGTTTTGCAGTGCTGTATGAATAACAGCCAGCACAGGTGTGGAGCACTGCGTAATCCCGTGGCAAAGGAGCAGCAAGCAAGAGCACGTGCCTGGGCACCTGACCTTACATCAGCCGGAGTGCCGTAACACTGATGTCAGGTTGCTCGTACCTAGGAGCGACGCATGCGCTTTTTAGCCTCGCAGGTCTACTCAGACACAGACGTGGGCATCCACAAAGACTAACTCCAGCCAAGGAAAGTTGATCGGAAAGCCAAGTTCATATTGGAGTAGCTCAGAACACCTAACTTTAAATGTCAGCTGTAAAAGATCTTCACTGGAAAAACTCAGATAATTCACCTTCCTACACTAACTTCAGACTATATATATCCCCCTTTCTCCACACAGTCTATTTTTTTTTCCCCTGAAAAGGTGCAAGAAAACAAGCCAAATGAAAAACATTTAAGACTTTTGACAACTTATTAACAAGAACTTAGCTCATGTAAATGGACCTTCCGGGCACTGGCACATAACCTCCACTGGCAACATGACAAACGTGCCACTGCCTGACACCTGTTGCATGAACATGGACACATGGACACCTGGGCTGCAGTTTCCTGCTCTTGGACCTAGAGAACACCCTGGATCAAGTGGTGCTAAAGAGTGAAAGGTCTATGGATGAACAGAGAAAAATAATTTTCAAAACTCTCATGAATTTATCCATGAAAGATCAAGTCCAAAAGGAACTAAACCCATTTGGTCCACAGTTGGTTCATTTCACTGAACATGTCAAATTAAAGATTTCTGTTTAGAACACATGGACTGTGTTGGTGAATGCTGTTGTATTTCTGACGGCAGATGCTATGGGACCTTACAGATTTGGAGGATACATCTTGTGTTTTAATATGTGCTTGCACAATGCCTAGCATTCCTTGGCAAATAAGTTAGTAACATTCTCACGTAAAATTATGCAAGGTCTTGCTTGTTACATGTGAGTATAGTTTAAAAAAAAAGTTTCTATAATTGGATCATGATTTAGAGTTTCACTGAAGTGCTCTGACTTTCTGAAGTGATTGACACAGAAGGAGCAATGCTAAATAAATTTCTGAAGTAAGGAAGAAGCAAATGAGATTATAGGATACTTTTATTGTATAAATGTATTACAAGAAGTTTACTGAAGGACAGTTTAGCCTCTAGTTTTAAAGAGCTGCCAGGAAAAACCTTCATCCAGTGGAAGAAGTCAATGTTATGAACTTGTCCCCATGAACTGCCAAAGAGAAGCCAACATGCACAATTACAGTGATCAGAAAAAAAAAGTTCTAGTATCTCAAAAATACAAGAGTTGATCTTCTATAACCCAGACTGTCAGTGATTTAAAATGAAATAAATTACTTCATCTGCTAAGGAGAACAAAGTTAATAGCTGCTGCTCTCCTCTCCAGGATTACTCTTAATTTTTTTCCTCTGGTGGTGGGGGTGTTCTTTTTAGGCTGAAGACAACTTTCAGACCTTATTCTGTCTTGTATAAAAACCTGAACAAAACCCAGTGAAGGAAGTGGAAGATGCTTCAACAAGCTATGGAAGCAAGACCTAAACTTGGTGCAAACCTGTCAAATCTAACAGACCTAGGTTCTGTAGAAACTAACATAGACCATTTAAAAAGTAAACTGAGACAGAATTAATGAAAGCTACCTCTGTGGATTCTTGCATTTTATCTTTTCTTAATCTTATCCTAATCAATCATTTGGGAAGACAACTGAAAGTGTTCTAGATGTATTAAACAGATTTAGCAAGGCAATTCTCTTAGAGCTTTATTAATCACTACACTAGCTCTATGAATAGTCTGTTAATCCAGTCCTCTCTGGACACTGTTTTTTTCCCTAAAAAAAAAAAAAAAAAACCCAAAAAAAAAAAACCCACCAAGTTTTAAACATTTTAAATCTGAAGTTTCTCTTTTTCCTGTGATATCTATGCATATAACTAAACTATTGACTTTAAGATACAACACATGAAAAAAGCATATCCTCTATTATAGAGGAATTAAAATATTAATATTGTGATGCTTCTGTTAAAGTTCTATCAACACTTTCCAGAGACATGGTAACAGCTGCATTTTTAGAGTTTTATCATCTGCACAGAAAAGCACTCTCCATACTAAAGTTTCCAATTAAAATTTTGTGTTAAAGAGACTAAGCTTTTTAACTTCAGATATGGAAAATATTCAGAATTTAACCCCTAAACCACAAAACTATAAATTAATAAAATGATTTAACATCAAGGGTTTTTTCTGCTTTTTAAGATGACTTTCTAGCATCACAGAAAATAACACTAAAAAAATTTTAAAAATTGGGCTTTTTAAAAATTCTCAAAAGGATATAAAAAATTTAGTCACCCAACATTATTAATACCTTCTGAAATTCCTATTGCAGGTGCATGCATTTCTTTCTTATGCATACAAAGCCATAAACAGAATGAGTATCACTCATAAATAGAATGAGTACCACTGATTTTAAATATCTTTACTATTCTACCTCACCAGGTGAGGAAGGAGTGACAAAATTCTTGTACCGCTTTCAGACATTTCTCTCAAGTATTTTATGACTCAAACACAGTGATGTGAAGACCAATCAACCATCCAACCCATGTGCATACATACATATATGCAGAAAGGAAATCTAATCTTTACTAAACAATTTATAAGATCCTCACTACTTTTTCTGTATGGTCCCATTACTTCAGGGCCAATCAGAGGAGCTGAACTACCTCCTGCTGTTTTTTACAGCTGAGGTTTCTCAGTCCTTTATAGGCACCATTTGACCTATTTCCAGCTGGCTCTGATAATCAAATACGGGCAGCTGAGTCCAGCCCTACCTCCCTGCTCCCCAAACAACTGCTCTAGGATTGAAAGTAGACCACCCTGTTAAATGTCCTATGATGAAAACAGAAAAAAATTTAATAAGAAAATCTACTCATTTTATTATTTCTTACAAGACAAAAGGAAGAGAGGGACCTTTTGTGAATATGATTAACATTTTTTCACTTGAAAGTCCAGTTTGGAAATAAAATGTTGAACTATGAGCTTTTGCAGACATACAGCAATTTTAAGCAGATATTTCATGTACACTTTGTTAGTTTTGTCTGTGGAATACTTCACATATGAAGTGTTTGGGTAGCTATTTTGTTTAATGGACTTACACAGACTTGAAATAAATTCAGATGAAACAACCCTTCATACTTCCATGTGTAAACTTTTTTTTTTTTTTCACTCTATGATTATTATATGTTATATATAATAAATAATAGAAAGGTCTTAGTGATAGGTAAGAGATAATTCCATGGACTCACATCATTATCTGAACTACTGAGTTTGAGATGAGACAGGACTCCCTGGAAGGATGATTTTTATTTCCTTGAGAGCAAATGAGGATGCCTATATCCATGCCACCAGCTGGGAAAGGCTCCCTGGGTCAATGGAGGAAGCACAAGAAGGAAGCCTGAGTTTGAGGCATGAACAGACACTCCCTAGAAAAACAGAGAGCAAACACGCAGAAGCAATGAAAAAGAAGGTTTGTCCAAGCAACAGGAATCCCAGTGCTGACTAGGAACAAGATCTTGATCTGAAAGCTATAGTGGACAAAAGGGAGATTTTAAATAATCTTATTTTAATTTCCTTCACCTAAGTTCTCTGAGCTTTCTCTGAGTCAACATCTTTTTTGTTGTTGTTGTTTTTACATCAAATGCAGTTTTGTCTTTTTTCTCACTCTAATAAAAGGTTTGGACAAGCTTATCTCAAAACTATTCCTGATTTAAGAGTTCTATCACAACATCTCATCAAGTACACAAAGCTAGATATGTGAGTGAATACATTTTCATAAAGATATTCCTCAGTGACATTAAACGTCAATATTTGCATAAGAGAGCTGATGTTTAGCTTTGACCTAATGATAGAACTGTTTGTCACAAAGCCTTGAGATAAGCTGCAAGCAGATTGAAAAGTTATGTAAAACATATTTTTGTTTTCTGCACAGAGATAAAATTTATCCCAGACATAATAATTGTATGATGAGTAATAGCATTTGAGAGAAAACATTCTTTAAATGGAGAAATGCCAAGTTATTGTAGATATCATTTTTACTTCCCAAGTCATCTCCAAAGGTTCATTTCTGAAAATGTGACTTTTCAAAACTAGACTCACAGACTGGCAAAGTCTCTGCCTGTGTTTGGATGAAGTACATTCAATTCTTGTCAGTCAAGTTTTGTGGTCTCCAGTTGTCATAAATATTCTCAGAAGCTATATTATGCATACTAGTGTGTGTGTGCATAAAATTTTGGAATCCCACCATCAGGAAAAAGAAACATTTCCCTGTCTTTGAAATTATTGGTGAAAACGAACACAAGCATTTTCAGAACTGGCCTTATTAATGAAAGCCTTTCCTGGCTGGTACATGTAAGGGCAAACACATTTTTCCCAATGAAAAACAGCTTTCGAAAAGTGAAGGAGAAAACCTCATGGGCGGTCTTCTAAGAAAACAAAAGCAGTGTTTTATACCCTAGCTGCATCTTTTCTAGCTGCATCTTTTTTTTTTTTTTTTTTTTTTTTTTTTTTCCCCGGCTGTGTGTTTTTTTTTTTTTTTTTTTTTTTTTTTTTTAAGTTGCTTATGGCTACTTCTGTGGCCCAGAGACACAGGAGCAAGATGTCATATTTGAGTCCAAGAGGACCTATATTCTGTCTTCCTCAGACTGATGTGGGGAAGTGCTGTGTGTTTCCCAAGTTTGATTCGAAGTGAATGGAATGATAAAGAGTTTCACTCCCTGAACTGCCTGAAACAAGATTGCTATGGAGGTGAGGCACAATTGAAAGTTTCTTGTATCAGCAGAGAGTCTAAATTGACTGTAATAGGTTTTGGAATAGGCTTTTACCCTTGAGCAGAGGTCTCCAAGATATTTGATATTCTGGCATTAGCTGGAGCCTAGCCTTGCACTTGAGCAATTTAGTACTTTGCAGAATCTGGCATTCCGTGTCTGATTCATATTTTTAAACTCTTTGCCTCTGCTTCCTGTCAACCATGCATTACTGTCTTTGACTACTTCTTTACTATGTAGATATATACCATTTTCTGTTCTTTTTAAGATGTGGAGGATTAAATTTTCTAGTATTTGGGAGAGAAATAGGATAATGAATGATAGAGTTGTCTTGTCATTCTGGCATAAACTTCATTCTCTTTCAGTACACTGGAACATATTAGAATTTGGAGGGAGAAGAAAAAGTAGAAACCTTCTGCCAGTGTATATAACAGATTTGAGCAGAACAGAGAGTAGTTTCTAACTTGTTATCTTTGATTGGCTTTGCTCAGGTCTTTTAACATGTATTTTGTGCCTTCATATATATAAATCATTTATTGTGATAAATATTTTGTTTTGAGCTCTTTTGGTTTATCCCTTCCAAATAAAATTCCATTATGTGGAGCAAATACATTTCTCCCATATGCAAAATTGCTTAGGACATTTCTGATTGCTGTGATCAAGGTTCCAGGATGAATGAAAGAGATGCAGAAGCAGATATAACTGTAGATTAACATAACATAATGCTATGAGATATTTGACTTATAGCAGAGGCAGTGAATGAATCCATCTCCCGTGAATTTACTCTTGTTAAGCTTCCTCTAGGCTCATCTAAATACATTGTTGCATAAATGTCATCACATAACTTTGGCATGACTGAAGAATTACTAATCAACTACTCTTTTTGCACTGATGCAAGACCTTCCCTTTCTTTATTAAGTTTTTTTTTAGATGTCACAGGACATGAGATTTCCTTCTGGAAAGGTCATTAATTGTGACAAATACATAAGCACAATTTGCTTCCTCCCTGAGGCAGGGATCCAAAAATTTTGCATGGGAGTCTCTTGCATAATATTCCCCGCCAGCTAGTTTGGCAGGTCCCGCCAGCACTAGTAGCATAGACTGCCTTGGTGAGATATACCTTTGAAAGTGATTCATTACAACTGCAAAGAACAACACTGAGGAAAAGATCAACTATTTTAAGTTCTTCACTGAGTGTGTTTTTTTTTTTTAATTTAGTGAAATATTCTGCTACCATGCTATGTTTTTCCCTGCACTGCAGAGGTGCTACCTAGTGATCAATAAAAGATGTTTCAACTCACTTGCATGACCTTCATGTCAAATGAAGTCAATAATAACATTTCAGACCATTGGAAAACATTGAGTCTTAAACGACTTTGTAATATACACTTGAAGATAGTGGAAATCTTGTCATTGAATTCAGTACAAATATTTCAAGCCTTTCTGTTCTAACTCAAGTGATACTGTATTTATAACCAAACCCACTGGACAAAAAAAAAAAATGCAGAGTCTTACCTAAATTTATATCTCTGTTAAAGAAAATTAATCTGCTGGTGATAATTATCAGATTACATCAGCTTAATTAGATGGTCTCCATCAAATTCCATCACTGATAATGTCCATGTTGTCTTTACTACGGTTGGTACTTTTCTAAGATATTTTATCAAATAGATATGAAGCTGCAATTCTTTTTAGCCCTTAGAAATGTCTTACTCAAGATTAAAGAGTATTTAACATTTAACAAAACAAACAAAGTAAAAAAAAAAAAAAAAAAGTCTTGCTCTATTTTTTTTGTTTTTGTGTTTTGTTTTGGGTTTTTTTTTTTTTTTTTTGGGGTTTTTTTGGTTTTTTTTTTTTTTTTTTTTTTTTTTTTTTTTAGGAAGAAGTCTGTTCATTCTTTAGAAACGAAACAGGTTAAACCATTTCTCTGCATCAAGAACAACTCTGAGCCTCCATACAGAAGGGACTGATAAGGATTTCTATAATGAGTACTAAGAAACCAAGTCTTGTAGATGTATAATGACTCTTAGAAAGCTTAGTGGAAAAGAAAATATGAAAATAAAAAATACTATGCTTTACTGTAGGGGAAAATATCCTCTTACAAGGAACTGTATTTTTCTTTCTTTCTTTCTTTTTTTTTTTTAAAAAAAAAAAAGAACAGTTTATTCTTTGATTGTGTTCTGTCATAAATCATACAGACAGATGTGTGCCTTAGTCACGCATCAAGGTTGATTACCATTTCTTTAGGTTTATATGACACAGGCTAAAGATTAGACTTCTTTTATTATAACTTTTTTTTGTTGTTTCATTTTATAGTAGAGAAAATGTAATATTGCATGCATTTTTCTTTGTAACAGCACATCTGTACAATAAAACCAATATTTACATCATATAATTTCTGCTCTTAGGAAGAAAAATCTAGCCATAGCTGGGTCTGCTTGTTCTCTTTCTAAGAACATATTTTGGGGGAAGTCCTTATGCAGGTTAAGATAAAGACTAAAATTTTTTTCTGCATATTCTGCTACCCACATGCCTATCTACTTTTTATATTTTAAAAATTGGTTGGTCAAGAAAATCTTAGTATATATGTATACATGAAAGTATCTGGAGAATAAATGTTTACCAATTTAATAATTAAGCCCTATTGAATTCCTGCAGCCATGAGTCAAGGACTTTTAAATGACAGGGTGTGTATAATGGTTTTTTTAACTTCTTTTTCCCAGGCCAGCCTGAACTAGAAGTGAGATTCTTCCTCAATATAGATCCTTACCAAAGGAAACTCTGTGGGTGGAGAATATATACATCAAGGATAGTGATCTGACCTCAGCTATTATAGATAGTCATAGCTGGCATCACAAAGAGATTAACGTGAGTTTACTCAATATTTCTATTAGATAGAGTTCAGATTTGACATTAGTCATGGATATAAAGTAAATTTTGACTCTGCTTTGGAATTCAAGCTCTCTTAGTTATCTGCCAGTTCCAATGAACTTACAAAAATACAATAGTTATATTGCACAAAGGAACGAACACATGGCTGAAACAAAGAAAATTTAGGATTTGGCTGAGGAACTCATAGTGAAATGATCAGTGTTCACCAGTGCTTGAAACTTAGCAAATTAGATTTATTTATTTAAAAATGAAAAGCAAATTGAATACCTAATCTATCCCTGAAATAGCAGCCACTTCGTAGCATTTCTGGAGGTGAAACATTTGACAAATGGCTCTCTTAGACAACTTCATGACAAATGTTGTCAATTTCTACTACCATCACAAAACTGTCTTCTCTTTTTGGCTTGTCACAGGAAAGGCCAAAAAGACAAGAGGTGTGAATTTGCCTGTGAAAAATGTTAGACTACTTCAAGTTTCATAAAGAGCATTTCCTATACCAGATCAAGAATGTAAAAAAAGAATTAAAAAGTGAGTCAAGAACAGTGTTTGTCCTATCATAATATAATTCATAACGTAGTGGATCCTGGCTCATTGACATTGTAATAGCAAAAATAACTAATATCTTAGCAGCATTTAACTTAGAAATTTATTGGTGTGTCCACACTGTGCTTAGTGCTCATTTATTTCTTCTCCTAGACTGAACAGAAATGGGACAGCTATTTCATTTTTTTTCCCCTTAAAAAACATCAAAACAATTAAAAAACCCTTCCAAAAAAAAAATATCTGGGGTTTTGGATTTTTTTTTCCCCCACAGGGTTACATTTTTCCACATAGCTGTGATATTTATGTTCACTCTGACTCACACTGGAAGGAAAGGAGGTGCTAATATCCATGATCAAATCAGTTCATAAATTTACTTCATTGCCTAGTCACACCATCAACACTTGTTTTTCCACTGAATTTGTTTCTCATTATTTCCTCTCTTCCACCTCACCCATGAGTGGTTTTATACCTACATCAACTGAAAAACGTTTGTAAAAACATCCCCATGCAAAGAAGCGTTGTAAAAGTAAAGGTGACTTACCTTTTGACAATTCTCCCTCAAAATGGAAAAGTTTCATGCTTTTTTGAGCAAGAAACTCCCCTCTGAGTCTCTTCTCTTCCCTTGCCTTTCTTACACTGTGGCTTTAACCTCTGCCATCATTATAATTTCCTTAACCAAGGACTATGATGTCACAACATTTTCATGTTATGATGGACCTCTTTGGGTTCTAGATATAATTACTACTTTTCTGGGTGTAGCTATGCAGTTGTCAAAGAAAAAGAGATAATATAAAAATAAGGAAACAAACTACAATGTCTTGTTCTTGGCCTGTTTGTTCTTTGTGTTGATGTTGTTTGAATACCAAAGTTTCTGGTGTCTTAATCACTAACACATAGAAGTATTTTGCTATCTTCTGAAGGAATCAGAAAGTAAACAGCTGATTGACTTATTTCACCTTTCCCTGCTGAAACCTGTTATTGGTTGAAACACAAGAAGAACTGGTATTTCTACTGCATCTCATTCTACTACCTAATCAACTTCTTTCTCCGTTCAGCAGAAATTGAATATTAAAATTAGCTATAATGTAGGTGTATGTGATGATGCAGAGTATACAATGTCTATTTTCTGGCCGTCTTTGTGCCAATGAATACGCTGTCCTGGATAAATGACTTTCGGGGCTGCAAAGTCACTGAAAATTGTTTGGCAATAGGAGGTCTACATAAACATTTTAATCGCGGGCTTCACCACCGCAAGTGAGTTAAGCAATCTCTGATACTTTGGATTTTTAAAATTACATTTCAAATGCCAATTTCATCTCAGATGGGGATGAGGTCTCCCAAAACAGGAATCCTAAAGAAATTGGCTTCTTGGTCTGCTAAGCAAAATATCAGAGCCAGCTGATCAAGGCTGAAATCAAAGCTCAGCTCAGGTCAGGAGAGTTTAACCAAGAGGCACGCTTCCTCACTGAATGCCTCAGACATTTATTTTCCCTGCTGGAGCTCTCCACATCTCTCCCAAAATCCAGAGATGGGCCGACAGTTTGTCCAAGCAGCTGTGGAAACTGCTGTGCTAAGAGTGCATAATCCTTACTGACATGCTCAGGCAATGAACACGTATCTGATGGCAGCCCTGTTTTAGATAATCTTACTCTCTGTCCTTCCCTCTCTGCCCACACTGAGAGCTACACAGCTAAACACAGGGTCATCTCTCTCTCTCAAAATGAAAAGCATCGCTGTGCACCTTACTCTGCAATATGCACAGCTCAATTTCGGCAGCCACTGGTGGGTTGGAAGTGAGTGTAGTCAGAGAGTGGATGCGCCCTGTGTGGCACAGAGAGGTGAGGAAATCCTCACTAGCAACCTGGAAACAAAGGTCAGACATTCAGTCTTCACGGAGTCCCATGAAACGATCTCAGTTTACTTGAGGTGCTTTGAGTCATGGAGCCTCAAAATGAGATCAGCAAGCCCTGGGGCAAATGGTCAAGTCAAGAGCCTTAACAGCAGATGTATGTGTGACACAGTTACATTTACAATATTGAGACCAGGCTAAATGCAGTTAACTGCAATATAGAGAGCTTGTTTGTGCCTGGAACAATTGCATTTTAAGTATAATGGAAGAAGCAAGCGTCATTACCAAATGTCTGCCTGTTGCCTAAGTGGTGTTTTTATTGCTTTAGCTCACAAGTCAGTAGGAATTTGTTAGTCTGTCAGCTTGAAATAAAACTCAGAGAATCTAGATCTTTATGGAACTATTTGAATATCATGGCCTGTTCTTCGTTTTTGTTGGGTGTTTTCAGCTTGGTGACTTAAAATACAGAGGGTGGGTGTGGTTAAACACCCTACACCCACTCAGTCATTCCTAAAATGTATGTTCATGTTCAGTTTCTCCAAGGTCCCTCCAAATTTGTGTCACTGTGGCAATGCTACGTTAACTCCACAAGCTGAGAACAGGCTTCCTGCCCTCAGTCAGTTGCACATCCCCTAAGATGCATAGTAACTGCTTGGAATACACTCTGTAACTAATGCAGAAGTTCCTTCAAAAATAATTAGAGAGTTTTACTTCGAGCCGTTGAGCCCTCGGACTTTCTGACATAGTAAAACAAATCCTTGCTCAGATTCTGTCCTACCAGTTCTAAGCGCGAAAGTTGCGGGATACATCGTGACATATAAAATAATTTGCTTTCTTTGTAAAAAGTCCTGCAATAAAACAATGAACATCAGATGTCTATTTCTTGTTAATGGGCTGATACTGCATAAAAGGAATAATTCAACTCTCAGCCCAGAACGTCATTTCCTACTCTTCATGTTGCGGACTCATAAGAAACCATAATCCAGACTCACATCATGAAGCATTCAGCCTTAAGCTTAGCCTAAGATAGATGTCCATGTCTTCTAATGATATTTCTGTAACCAATGAACAGACATTCTCAGTCCACCTAAATTCCCTTCTGGAGGTAACTATCTCTTATTATTAGCAGAAATCTCCTGCAGTAACTGCTTTTCTGTCTTCTCTCTTCATGAAGTGGGGGTGGGGGGCTGGGCTGGCTCTGGCTTCTCTAACTTATTCTTCACCACATTCCTCTTTACATCATATCTGGTGGGAATTCAATCAAATAATGATCATAGAATCATGGGAATATTTAGGTTGGAAAAGACCCTTAAGATCATCAAGTGCAACCATTAATTTAACACTGCCAAGTCCACCACTAAACCATGTCCCTAAGCACCACATCCACACCTCTTTTAAATCCCTCCAGGAATGGTGACTCAATCACTTCCCCTCTTTTAAATACCTCCAGGAATGGTGACTCAACCTCTTCCCGGGGCAGCCTATTCAAGGCTTGACAATCCATTTGCCTAATATCCAATCGAGACCTCCCCTGGTGCAACTTGAAGCCATTTCCTCTTGTTCTGTCACTTGTTACCTGGGAGAAGAGACTAAAACTCACCTTGCTACAACCTCTCTTCAGTTGCAGAGAGCAAGAAGGTCTTCCCTCAGTCTCCTTTTCTACAGACTAAACAACTCCTGTTATCCTAGCCCCTCCTCACAGGATTTGTTCTCCAGACCCTTCATCAGCTTTGTTGTCCTTCTTTGGACACACTCCAGCACCTCAATATCTTTCTTGTAGTGAGGGGCCCACAACTGAACACAGTGTTTGAGGTGTGGCCTTACCAGTGCCAAGTACAGTGGAACAATCATTTCCCTAGTCATGTAAGACACACTATTTCTGATACAAGCCAGAATGCTGTTGGCCTTCTTGCCCACCTGGGCACACTGCTAGCTAATGCTCAGCCGGCTGTCGACCAACACCCCCAGGCCCTTTTCCGCTGGGTAGCTTTCCATCCACTCTTCCCCCAGCCTCTAGTATTGCCTGGGGTTGGTGTGACCCAAGTGCAGGACACAGCACTTGGCCTTGTTGAAGCTCATACAATTGGCCTTGGCCCATCGATCCAGTCTGTCCAGATCCCTCTGTAGAGCCTTCCTTCTCTCAAACTGATCAACACTCTGGCCCAAATGATGTGATATCCTTTCTTCAGACTCTGATCTCTCATGATTTTAACCCATTGGGTGTAGTTTATAGTGGGAAAAGAAAGTGTTTGGCTGTTCATTTTGTCTGGAGTTTTCCCCTGATGTTTCATAACTGTATTTCCTAACTGTGTTCATTCATTGCATAAAAGCTTACTGGAGTAAATGTCATGCAAATTTAGACAATCTCTTTGCTCTGCTATATGACTAATAGACAAAAAGAAACCTATTGAACTGAATTGCTTCTAAATTATGCAAGATGAAATTCCTCTACCAAGCACCAGTCCATTTAGGCATGAGAAGAAATTGGTACCAAACGAGGTATGAGAGAAAAGCCAGCATCAGCTAAGAAGATCAACATGTGGTATGTGAAGTAAGGTAAGAACTTACAGAAGTTAGATACCATTGTTAATTCTATTTTTCATTAAGTGTCAGGTACTCAAGGATTTACCAATCTTGGCAAAACGAGAAGATTATTTTGTAAAAGTCAAGTTGTTCTTGAAAATTTCCCTGACCAGACCTTATAACAATGTATTCATGACTATATTTTTATCAATATTTAAATCAATATCATGTTCCATTTGATTCATTTTCATTGTATGATCTTACTTTTATGCACATACCAATGAAAAATCTTTGGTTTATTTACAGGTGCTCACTCTGTATATTTCAAAGTTTTTGATAAAGTACGTTATTTTTTCTAGTTCTCTAAACTTAATTTATTCCCCTTTAAAAATATCCAGGCCAATATTTGAGGTTTTATAAAATCTAAAATTTGTTAAAAGTTGAGTGTAAAATGCAGAAGAAAATTGTACTTTTTTTCTTACAGGTTATCTAAAACTGAGAAATTATTTTCTTTGTGCTGAGGTACATATTGATTAAATATTATACCTCTCTATATTTATCTAATATATACGATCACAGATGAAATAAAACATGGTAATTATCAGGCATCATTCCTGTGAATAAATTTGGTTTGTGTTGGGTTTTCTTGTTTGTTTGGTTTTTTCCTGAGAGTAAGTAACTTCATGACCAGGAGCTGTTAAAAAATTGCTGTTCTGTATACAAGCAATCTTTTCTGAAGTTGCAGACTGTTACCACTGGTCATGATGTTAATTAGTATTTCTTCATTATTTCCTTGGACCCTCCCATCTGTGTTATTTCTTCTATTAAGATTGCAGAATCTTTGGAGAAGAAACCATTATTTTGTCCTGAGTTTATGCAGTATCTCTCATGTTTTGCTCAGATTTTATGAATACCTTACTGAAGGTATAAACTTTGCTCCTTTTAAATAGTTGCCTGTCCCCACAAAAATCTCTATAGGAGATTTCTAGTTTCAATGCTGATATTATAAAAACTTGTGCAATCACATTGTTATCCTCAAAATTTTATGCTGTAAATCTAAAGTAATAGCTATAAGTAGGGATGATCACCTATGTAGGGGATATTTTTAATCTCAGAAGAAATCCGAAGATCAATGTAGAACTCACACTACATGCTAAAATCTGCTGCTACTGACATGAGAGACATCCACTGGACTGAAGGAGGATAAGATGTGGAAATACACAGATAGTTTACACTGAAAAAACACTTCTGTGGTGTTAAACTACAAGTTTAGCCTAGTTTTTCAATAGGATTTCATAAGTCGCAACAGCTGCTTTGCAAGATGCTTTTCAAGTCATAAGCCTACTACTGCAAACCACAAGTTGGCCTTTTGTCTCAGAGCAACTACACAGTTACTGGGTACTGCCACGTTATATCACGTGATTGTCACATCCTTGAAAAGCCTGAGCTATTTCTAATGGAAGGTTCACTGGATTTATAGTATTATCCTTTAATATACTAGGTTTTTCCAGGAATTAACTACTACCTTTTATTGTAACAGTAAATTATATAGTAAATATGGGGTTTACTGTCTTTTTACTGACAGTGTCTAAGAATAAACAAGGTTAAAGAACAATACTAAAGATACCATCACAAGAAACTTATGATATGGTTATATTTAATCTTACGGTTGAGACAATTTTTGTAATGTAATTTCAACTCTTTTTTTTTTTTTTGGCATTAGATATTCCCTTTGTAAAATGGCTATAAAAATATTAATCTTTATGATGATGAAGGAAAGTAAGCTCAGCTGTTGAAAAGCTAGGCATTATTCTCTTCCTCCTCTCTAGTAGAATAAATCTTTATATATGTTAAAATTATTCTCCCTATACATTTTTCCCTGCTTAAGCATTTAATAAAATAACCCCCTGACTCCAGGAAAAAAAAAAAAAATCATAACACACAATGATGTCTGTTTTTGTGCAGAACAACAACAAAAAAGATCATTACTGTCCTCATGAGTAACCAAAAAGTTAGATTGATTATGTTGTGCATTCATCCACAGAAAAACTTGGAGGAAAGGATTAGTCTTATTTGTAGAAATAAAATACATGTTTTACTATCCAAAGATTTCAAAACTCTTTCACCATACCTAAAAAACATTTACCACATCATATTTTATAACTGCTTTTTCTTCTGAGCATGTTTTTTCTGATTTTCATGAAACCTTTCTCTGTAACGGCATGAACAATTTTAATCATTTTATAATTTTGCTGCAGTCTGCCTTTTTAGGCTATTCTGCTGGAATAATTTCTCCATCCGAATGGTACTTAGCTGAGTGTTTTAAAGAGTTTCTTGCATTCTAATATAAAATGTAGATGTGACCCTTAACTAAATCACAGATGTAAATAACATCCAGATGGATCAGTACATGTATTTCCTAAACAGTCTCTATCTTTGTAATGGGTTAAATTAAAATCCTGGATCCAACATGCAGTAAGTGGAAGTTTCAATCTTCCCAAATCCTTATTTGGATCTGATCTGCATGGCTGATCTCCTCCTCTAGTCAAAAATCTGTTTGCCCAGAGGAAAATGATTCCCCCTGTAGTCACAAATAGTTACACATGTTTCTAGGGGTGCCTGTGAAGCCAAAAGCTTGCACAGGCCAGTGAAGAAACCTTGTCAGAGGAAGAAAATATACAGATCCCATGCTGCAATTGTTTCCTGAATAAAATATTTTGAGCCCTGGCATGTCTGGACTGCATATGTAATGAGCATATGTATGTTTATATGCATGTGTTTATGTTTGTATATAGTTTCCAATTCTAATATATATATATAGGATATGAATGAAAACGTATACATTTGATATCACCATAAGCAGGAATAAATGACCATCTCAGACTAAAATTGCAGTTGCTTTCAATATTGTAAGACATTTTATACAAATCTACATTAATTTTATGTATGTATGTACATTTATGTGTGTTCATATAGAAGTATAATAAGGCATATTTATAACTGTATAATTTCATGGTACAGGGATATTTTATTTAAATGTACTGTGACAGTATCGTACGCAGTAATGGAAAGACTCAGCAGTGTTACAGCCAAAGTGCTAGACTCAAAAATGGAAATGAAGGGAGATGAATGGAGTTACAATGATAGTAGAGCCAAGCACTTCTTGTTAGTAGCAGACAGCAAAGCAAGGGGCAAGCAACAGAAATTGCAGTTTAGGAGGCTCAGATTAAATTTTAAGGAAAAAAAAAAAATGTTAACCAGAAAGTTAGTGTTGGCAATAGTCCCACTTTGAACAGGAATCTGGACTAGGGACATCCAGAGTTTCCATCTAGTCAGCATTTCTATGGTTCCATGAAATGTATAAAAAAGTGTGTGCCAGGTATCACATCTTGAAAAAAACGAACACACTGGTATGATAACCCAGGTGGATTAGCAAGGCTTAGCTAAGGATATTAATTAGTAGAACAAGAGGTAGTTGTATTTTTACGCAGGTCACTAACATATGCCCATTTGTGATAAATATTCATGGGATTTCTCCAATAAAAAGTTTACAGAATTGACCTACAGCAATTTACACTACAAGACTCTCTCCCTGGAATCTCTGAAATTTACTTTTTTTTTGATAAGTACTGCAAGTTTAAGAAGTGTTAGGCAGCTGTTAGGAATTATTATCTGTATCAGCACCGTGGATTCCATTGTCTGGTTCCAGTAGTCAGGTCTCTCATTCCATAGTGTTTGTTAGTTTCTTTGATCAGGAAATATATAATATTCCATTATAAATATGCCAAAAATGTTCCTGTATGTAGTAATGTAATAATGTTCATTAGACCCAGCAAGTTATCATGGAAATATAATTAGAAGAAGTATTAATAAATAGAATTTATTTTAGTATTCAAGTGTAATGTCAAAAATTATTTTTCCATTCATCACATTCTTTACCAAAAACAGAGTTTGAAATATGTACTTGATCATAAATTTTAGTTTATTAATTTGAAAACTCTTGCAAACATTCCTAATGCTCCATTCCTTGTCTTACATAATTCTACACTCTGTTGGATCCTTTCATTCAAAAGAGAGAATAACTTTATACTTGTCAGTTGCAGGCTCAGACATTTTGAGACATTCCCAAAAGCTTCCTCTTTTTACTTGCGCTTCTGTCAGAATATTTCTAAATATCAATGTAGGTACTTTAAAGTGTGTCCTGATTGCTTAATGATGAACAACCACAGATGACTTGACTCTACTTACTTAGGTATTAATTATAGTTGTCCAGCTGAAATACACCCAACGTTCTGAGTTAGCATGGGAGCTTGGCTACTATTCTGTCAGGTGCTAGAATAAAACTTTAAGACAGACAAATAGGAATCATTAGGGAACTAAAGGCTGAAAAGTTTGACTGTAACTAGTCTTTGCTTGGGTTTTTCAGCTGTAAAAGAGAGAGATAATAATATCTCTTCGAAAGAAAGAACTCTGTGAAGTGTTATGAAGATACCCTGGTTTTGCAGACCACTGTGAGTTTCTTGTCAGGAAGGTGTTACATATGGTGAGAACAAGTTATTGCTTGCTGTCTCCTATCAAAGACAGATGCATAGTTAATCATGAATCCAATGCTTTCATCTTGCAATCCAGATGCAGCAAATATATTTTTTACTTGCCTTCAGTTTAACAAGCACAATTACTGGTTTCTTAACGAAGTATATGAGCCTGTGCCTAAATCCAGCATTCACTACCAGACTGAAACAGTAGTTCACAGTACCCTGATGGATCTATCTGGTTCTTTGATATTCACTGTGCTGTGTATTCTTAAAAAGTCAGTGCACATTTTAAAAATGTCACTGCACATTTACACATCAATGAACCTCTTAGGTTTTTGTTTCTGCCATACTGATCCTGAAGAAAGTCTGTTTGCCTGAATTTACTTTTGTAATATTTTTATTTTTGTGATGAGGAGGAATTATAAGCCTATTTTAATTTACTTCATTATTTGTTAACTATTAACACCTGGTGCAGATGAAAAGCTAATGCTTAGTGGAGACAAAGCAAAGATACTCTCGCTAAAATTAAAAATTCTTAATCTTCCAGTTGTCAACTCTTCATTTTCCCAAATTTATGAAGAATATCTCTGTATAGACCAATGACTCAAATATGGCTTCCTTCTATTTCTCTTATAAAAACTTAAAAATATAAATCTGTTGCCTTCTTTTTTCCTAGTGCCAATTTCTTGGGAAGTTACATTGTGTTAGTACCTACACTCTGAAGAAATAGCACTACATAATGTTTTTTTCACTGCCAACTTTACATTGGGAGAGTTGGCCCATTCCCACTTGAGCCCTCTAGAGAATAACTTGAAAAGTTTTTTAGGGCTAAGCATTTCAGCAACTGAAGAGTAAATTAAGCATATACAGTGTGATATTTTATACCAGATGATTTTCAAGAGGAAAGTGGAACAGCAAGAGAATCATGTGCTCTTGCCAGAAACAAAGGAAAGGGTAAAATAAACTATAGAAATTACACTGAAAACTGTTGCTTGCTTAATAGAAATAGGAAAGCAACAAAACCAAATTGCTTAAGTTCTTGCTTAACTTCTGAAATCAAGATATCATTTGTGTGTTAATAAAGAGTTGCCTGCTCACTTAGAGCCAAGCATTTTTCTGGAGTAGGACAGCACCAGGCAGCATCATGTCTTTCTAAAGCAATCTCATGATCCCAGCCTATAAAGAAATTCCTAAGAAACACTTGATCAGATAAGAAGAATGTTTTCAAGCAATAATCATGCAAAGGTTTCCCAGATGGATGATTTTGTGCCATGAATAGAACACTGTGGGGCACTGTTTTTTACAAATAACTCTTATCCTTTTTTTATTTTTTTTATTTTTTCCACACAGTTGTCTTTTATTTCCTTGCAATGTTGGTGGTAGGAATTGCTGTAGGCCTCACAGGAAGCAACCAGCCAACTTGGAGTTTCATAAAATACAGCGTACAGGCTAAAGCCTGCCCAGATACACTGTTAAGCACGGAGCTGTGTGCAGGCAGCTATGTTGCCTACATTCAAGTGTTCTTTTACCAGTAAATCAAACCATAACATAATCTGATTTAGGATATACCAACATCACAATGCAATGTCCTCTTTGAGGTACCTCAGGTGCTGAAGGGAATACCAATGATGTTTATAAAGTAGTCCTCTCAGCTAATGTAACCACCTTCTCAACTATCTACCAATTGGCCTAGACAGAAAATGATGTTAATGAGCCTTTTCTACTCTTTGTACCTGAGCTTCTTCAAATATCATGAAATAGTACTGAACAATTATAACCATGAACATAAAGTGGTGTCTTGGAAGTAGTCTGAGTCCCCTTTAAGGTAGTAAAAGTTTAGTAATAACACCAATAAAGAATTTGACCAAGAAGGAAGAGAAGAGAGCATTATAATCTTATTTGGTCTTCTCCACTTTCTCCTTGCCCAGAAATAACTCCAGAGTGAAAACAGTGAAAAAAAGAATGAGATCTGTGTTTTGCGCATGATTTCCAGCAGCCTCAGCAATACAAATTGGAAGCCACCCATCTAGCTGATGCACGAAGACCACTAACTGTACACTCAATAATGTTTTTCCATTTTTTGCTGTGTTTTTGGATTATTTCAATGGCACAGCTCAAGGCAGCTGCACTCAGTGCCTAAGGAGTTGCAGCTGTTCATCATGGATGTGTCAGGAAGGAGAGGTTTTGGAGCTTGTTTCCAGGGATCCTACTGAGTAGAAGGCTGGCAAGGACTGTGGAAAAGGGAGGGTATTGAAAAGAATTTCTGTAAAGCTGTTTCCCATAGTTGTGGCTTTGGTCACATGTGGTGAATAGTTGAGGTGGTTTTTGGTTGGACAGCCTGGGCACTCTCACAGCAACCATCAGGCAACCAGCATTTCAGAGCTGGTGACTAAATTGTTGAAGGCTTTGGTTTTCAGCCGTTTTCTTGATATATCTTATCAAGAAAAGACAAGGACAGTCTTGTATGGTTGTTTGTAATGAAATAACTTATTCTTTACATTTGCTCTTTCAGGTTGCCAGCATGTGAAGTTGGGTCAGGCTTCCAGTCAAACTCATATTTTTTGGGGAAACAGTGTTCAGAGACACATAGGGGTAAGTACAATAACCTACTGAAAGGAGACTTCCCAATTTATTTATCTTAAGAGAGACAGAAGAGGTTCTTTTTGGATCTCAAATAAGTAGATGGCTTTAATTAGATCACTGTAAAGAAAGCCTGGTGTTTTTACTGCTGGTCTTTTAAGACCTCAAAAGCAACATTCTTTGCAATACCAGGCAGTTACCATGGTGCAGTAGACTTATTTTCAGCCAATAGCTGCAGGATTTAGCTAGGCAGAGAATAATGTGGATATACCATGACAGAAAACTTGTCACATAGGATTTGTACAGAAATCTACTGGGCACTTGTTTGGGTAAATTTAAATTACTTTTATTTGATTAAAGTTTTGTTCTACTCTTCTGTGATTGTCTGAAGCAGGTGAGTGATGAACTTGAAAAGAAATAAATAATTAATTCTACATTATAAGGAAATTTCCTCTCTACTGGTAAGTGTAGAAGATATTTATTGACAATTTTAATATGGATCAAATGCTTCACAGATTATGGAATCTTTTTCCATACGGCACCCACACAGTACAGTTTTATGGGTCTAGTTCTCCAGCTGAATCAGTTTATAGGAGGTGTATATGCCTACAATGCCTGCCTCTTGATGCTGAACATATTTCATCTCCCACTACTGTGGCAAAGGTAAACAAAGCAAGATTTAGTAGATAGAAGAGGATGAATGAATCCTGCAGCCTTTGTGTGAACTCAGCCCAGAAGATAGAAAGGAAGTGATATGTTGTAACAGTAACCTCATGGAGATTCCTGACAGTTTTGCCATTCTCCCACAGATTTTACAAACATTTGGGATAATCCTCTGTGTCATAAAGACAGGGACTATACACATCAATGCAGATGACGTCTAATGAACATCTTTTATACATACATATAAAATTACAATCATCTCTTAAATAGAACTTTTATTACAAGCCATATCCTAAGGAGCTTCACAATCCATAAAATGTGACAAAGCAAATAGGTACCATGTGTTCAACACAATCATGGTAGTGGCATTTACAGACACTCAGAGATCACAGTGGTACACCTGTATGGATCCAGGTTGTACCACGCATGAAGAAACTTTAGAGTCATTAGCATATATATCTTCAAGGTCAATGTTTATTTCATGTGTAAGTGCCATATATGCCAAGACCCTAACATGATTTAGGTATGGTTTTGTCTAATGCCTACATGATCATGAGGCTGAAACCTAGTAGTTTCTAGGTGCCTGGGCATGGAAATAGGGGAATGTATTCATGAAGTTGATTCATGAAGGAAAAAAAGCCCCATGTTAGACAGGAAAGTGATTCCTGAGGCTGACTTCATGCTGCAAATCTAACCTCTCTGTAATTTAAGAAGATCAATTCAAGATTTTTCTTTCTTTTGTCCTAATGAATAAAACTTAATGAACTTCAGAGAACTGAATAATTTCCTGAGAATTGACTAATTTTATCCCTTTTATTCAGAGAACTGAATAATTTCCTGAGAATTTACTAATTTTATCCCTTTGGTCACCAGTCCTTGGCATTTAAACCTATGACTTCTGTGAGCCTTCTAATCTGGAACTGCATTTTCTGCTCTGAGTGAAACTTTCACACAATCATTTCACATCATCCTCTGAGATGTCATATTGCCAAAAGTCTGACTTGTTTGTTAAAAAAAAATCCCTCTAAGATGAATCATGAATATATCAACAAAAATATAATAGGGGGAAAAAAAAAAACGCAAACCAAACCCACAAACAAACAAAACACCAAACTCGGCGTGAAAGATTTTAATGTTTGTAAGTGGATGATCATGTAATATTTTCAGGTCTGATCTCTTATAAATTGCAAGCTACTACTAATCGTTAGGGCTATGCTAGTCAGGTAATTCCTGCAGAATTTTCCTAAGTCATCTTGTCTGCATAACTTGTTTTTACTAAAGTTGTGTGATCTGAAAGAAAGGTGTTGGAGAGGATAATGAAGCTGAAGCTAAATCATATAATGGCATCTATAGAACTATATGAATGTAAATCAAAGTAAGAAGAAAACGAGACCTGGAAGTGTTGTTTATGCTTTATAACCGGAAAATGGCTGCTGGAAGAGAAGACATTAAAAGAATTTGGAACTGGATGATCAGCAGTAGGAAAACAAAATTTTAAGCTTTAAAATTTTAATTCATTAAGTTAATCTGCCTGGAGTTCAAATTTTGTTTTTGAATATTTTAATTCAGATCCAAGAGACAAAGTGAAATGGTTTTGGGTTTAAGCCTACTTAAGAAACTGGTAGAACATAGAATATTTTAGTATTTCATAGAAAATATGCATTTTTAATTAAAACAGCAATTTTTCACCAAAATATTATAGAAAAAAATTATTGGCTTTTTTTTTAATATTTAGATCATTTTAGAAAACAAAATGTATATTTTCAGATTTTCATTATGCTTTTCAGTAAGACTAGACATTTTTGTTAAATCAGATGCATTTTTATATTTATTAAAATTTAAATTACTTTGTGGAAATATTCATTCTTAGTTTGAAAAAGCAAATTTTTTTAAGGTTTTTATTTCCACTTCTGGGTCTCAACATTATGTTTTGAAATAAGACTTTGCAATTTGTATGCTAACATGGATATAGAACATGATTTTCTTGGACATTATTTGACCAAAAGTGATAAAAGAAATACTGAATATTGTGAGGGAAATATGGAGAAGAACAAGGAGAAGAACATAAAGTAAATCACTGAATGGAAGTGACAGAAGATATTACAACAGAAGAAAATGAAATTTTTTATTTCCTGAGGGAAAAAAAAACAATGATAGTAATTCAGTGTTGATTTAGGTTATGATTTCTTTATACAAGTGCAATGGAAGTGGATGAAGTACAAAATCTGCACAAGAATTTTGGAAGAGGTTTGCAAAATCGTTAACTATGCACTAACAACTCACCAATAACAAACGAACCTAAGACTGTAAATACAATTTTTGTGCTGAATTATTTGACTAGTTAGATTCAATAAATCTTTAAATCAGACCTTCCTTCTGAGCTATCTTTTACTTTGTGCTTGCACATTCATGTAGCTTTATTGATTGTATCTTCTTCACTGCCATATGTTAAATTGCAAGCAATAAAATTGAAACATTAAATCACATTCCTTTCCTTTCATGTGTCACTTACCTATTGGGAACATATGTTACACTGGCACAATAAAATTTGCCCTGAAGGCCTAGTCTGTGTACACAGTGCTGTGAAAATGGAGGCATATAAAAATATCTCTGTGTCCTAACTGAAGATTAAGCTTCAATAAAACAATATTATAAATATTTCAGTCATAAAATATGACTTGTAATGATGTAATAACAAATTATCTGGAGTCTGTGACCATAAAAGGAACACAGAAGGATATCTGCAGTGTTTGTCTTCCAGCAGATATTACCACTTCACCTACGATGCAGGCCACAATATTCTCTTGAAAGAGTTTATCTCAGATAGTCTTTCTACTCATTTGACTTTTTTGCCAGAGTTGTCTAGCATAAGTTTATTGTTTATATAACATTTTTTTTTGTTCATCTGAGACAACTGATAGATAAACAAAATTATCATAAATTTCTTTATGTTTTAAAATAATTTTAACAGGAAGGAAAATTAAATGTTCTATACAGTAGTGGATGAAACACCCCGGGTTTAGTTTGAGTTAAAACTCTGTACTTTTGATTAAACAAGAAAATGGTTTCAGCTTGGCTTCTCTTTTGGACAGGCATAACCTTTTGTGATTGTCATTATTATTTTTCCAAGGATCTGGTTCTGACAATTACAACTACAGAAACAGAAGTCTGGAGTGTGTCTTCCAGAACATTGAATCATATCTGTTACCTAATTAATTGAGGTCACGATATGAAATATTCACTTATGCCTTTGTTAGAACCAGACTGATTGATTCACTCTGAGAGACAGACTGTTGAACTACATAAACAGTTCCGATCCAGTCGTTCCTTAAAACTCCTACCTTTGTAAAGGACAGGTGTAGATAATGAGATTAAAATGTTAGTTTTTAGTCAAAGTTTTGTTCTTAACTCATAGCTACCAGACAATCCTCATACTAAAGTCCCTATACTTTGATTATAAACATATTATACAAACAACGTACAAATTTACTAAAAGAAAGTGAAAAGTTCCGAATCTCATTTTTTAGCAGCATGTGTATTTCAGAAAGTTTTGCTCATCTTCTTTCTCCCTCTTGGTCTGGTACTGACAGAGGTTTGAAGCATGGCACAGCAGTTTGAAGAAAGTGAAGAAAAGTATTTTTTATAGCTGAATGTTAAGTTAGTTCAAACTGGAGAGCATATAATTGTCAAAACCACACTGGAACTAACTCACCTATTCTTCCTAAAAGTGCCATGGGGTCTTCATTTCACAAGCGGTCTGTGGGACATTAGAGTTTATTGTTTGTTTCATTGCAAAAGACTGTGAAATATTGAGATTGAAAATAACTTTAGTTTCATTTCCAAAAGAAGGAACAAAGTTTAACTGATATTTGCTAGAACATGAGTCCAACAAAACAGCTGGAGTTTGAATGAAAAGAACTCCTATTTCCATTATAAAAATGAATTTTCTATGTTGTCTGGGAGAGATGTTAGGTTCCTTCATCTTCTCCGGGATAATAGCACTACAGTATGACTATACTTATCTATCTCATCCGATTCTTTTTCTTCTGACTATAGTCCTTGCAAATGAGTTTTTCAGTAAAAAAATCAAAACAATGTCTAACTTAATGAGCATTATAGAACACTGAGAAAAGCTGTCAGTTCATCCAACCCTTATTATTTCATCATGAAAAGTCTGATCCTGAGACATTATCCATTGCTTTTTATTCTCCAGCCCAGGAGGGAGCAAATCAATTGCAAATGCAAAATTTGTCAAAGGCTTTGGGATCAGCCCTTGAAAAAGAAGTACAGCCCATGCTAAATGGCTGTGCTCCATAAAAACTACAATGAGGATAGTGGGAAGGAGTCTTCAATCCTGGCCAGAAAACTGCTTATGCAGCTGGGTCACAGATGCTAATTTAGAGAAAGGGGCACAGAAATTATTGCAGTCATTTTCCTTCAAAAGATTTGACCCAGTCTATCTGTACTGAATTTCAATATGTTACATACTTTCACAGTCTAAAAATAACAGTACCAAACAGGGAAAATGTAACAATCTTATACAACATATAAGGAGTCCTCTTATAGCTTCTGTTGCCTTCTCTGTGCCACCAGCTCGCAGCTCTTCAGTGAATGCATCAATCCCATGAATGTATATCTTAGGGCAGGATATCTCTCTTCAAATTTTAGCCACCTGAGGTTTGATATTTAAGTTTGAGCAAGTTACCCTTCCTCTACAGCAAAGCAAGCTTTTTCAGAGACATAGATGTTTATTTTAGAAAAAGGTAAATCAGTGTTTGGATGTGTTTACTTCTTTTTGTTAGTATAAATAGAATTTAAGTGATTTGAGCAGAAATTAACTTCTTTTAGACTCTTAAAATCCTATTCCTAGTTCAAATTTCTTATTCTTGCAGAGTTGAATTCTACAGACCTCTTGAATTCTACAGTCCCTCTTAAGGCAGTCCCTTCCTAATGTTTGCAAGGGGTTAACCGGGCTGTCAGGTACTACTCAGTGAATAAGCATGGTGGAATCTGGCTTTCCGCCCAAGCATGTTGAATGAGGTTGGCTAAGAATGCTTGATTTACTGTGAACAAATAGTTAAAGCAAAATTCAAACCAGATAAATAGATCATTCATGTAACAGTCACCCACTACTACCACCCCCTGCTACTATGACATTATGAATACAGAATATCATTATGGGGCTAGGATTGTGAAGCTTTAATGTATTGCAAATTCTGTGCATAGCTACACAGGGTTATCTCAGTTCTGTAAGTATAGTTCCACAGGGTACACTCTTGTAGAATCATAAAAAAAATATATATATTTATGTACGTGCAACTGTCTTCGTTTTGCTTAGGATGAAAACACAGCATAGTGAAAGACAACATTTCTAATACAAATATAGTGTCTTCTCATCTGTGGCTTTGTGTATAGAAAAAAAAAAAAAAAGTGTATGGTTGCATTTAAATCATAGCTAGGTAGATAAGCCTGCTCTACCATCAAAAAGCAGAGTAAAACAGTCTACGCTGAGATTTTTGCTGTTACAGCTAAGTTATCTAACCAAGGGAGTTCACCCAAGTTAGGCTGGATACCTTTATACCTACGCACAAACACATACAAACATAAATAAACACTTATATACAAGTCTATGCATCTTACAGTTATTCTTGCACAAAAACTATGTCAGAGGTACGGCAATAAGAGCCTCCAACATCTTGAAAGTACTCAGAGTTGGTTATTGCTTTGAGGTAGATCTGCACAGACAGTTCTTTTGCAGTGAAATCACCAAAGGAGTCTGAAAGACTTTTAACCTGAAGAAAGCCAGCTTTAATTAGAATACACATTAGGACAACTCCATAAATACAGCTCATCCTAACTCAGTCAAACACAATAGAAAAGGGTTTATATACAACTCTCCACTGTGTCTCTGCAGGGATGCTCTTAGCTTCTAGCCAGCCCAGTAGCTTTGCGTTGCAGCAAACTTGGCACAGCTCTTTGTGGCCCTGGGGAGGTTTCTTTCCTCATTTCTGATGCCTGGTTGTCTGTGCTGCCTCTCTCAGCAAGCTCTCCCACTCAGTCTGTCATTTTCTACTCTGTTGACCAACTTTCAATCTCCAAAAGCTTGTCTCTTCTAAATGAACTAAAACATTTCCAAGGAAGGAACAATTTTTCTATCCAGGGAGCTTCATCTGACCCAATCATTTTTCTTAAGACAACGTAACATATGAAGAGAAACAAAGAGTATTTACATTTGTACATATATAAAATAGTAATGCTCTTCCCCTAGCAGTGATATTATTACTGGTCCGAAGCATGAAAGACAGGCTACGAGGAAGGTTTGCAGGACCAATGCAAGGTGGAAAGTGCTCAAAGACTGACTGAATCAAATCTATGGTGAAGGCTGGTTCACCTATACAGAATATTTTGACTGCAAAGTTTGGCTAAAGGGCCTAAGAAGGAAACAGCACTTTTCTTATAATTATCCAACTTATAAAATGCATCACAGGAAGAGAGACTCCTCAAAGAAGTCCAACAGAAGAAAGCTAATAACAAAGACCTTGAGTGCTGAGAAGTCACTTAAGATGAGACAACAAGAATCACTAAAACCTCGATAGCTCTGAATTACTTTTATTCTTTAGGGTGCTGGCACCAACCCAGGAGGGTTTCACAATATGGAAAAATCTAAACAGTAGGTCTCGACCTCTTTTCTTTATAAGAAGAAATTCTGGATTTTGGTCATTTTTAAAAATGTTGTGCTTCCAGGGGATTTGGTAATATTTTTTTACTAAGTGTAAGATATGTCAATGCTCCTGAAAGCAGGCTGCACAACAAAATTGTATCCTAAGCCTCTGGCTGCTTGAGCTGGGCAGTTTGGGGCAAAGCAGTAGGCATATGGGGAAGTTTTCTGTTCAGACAAGGAAATTGTAGCTAGACAATTAATAGCAAAGCCCAAACCTTTCTATCCAACTTGAAGACATATTTGATGACAGAGTTTCTAAAACGTGTTCTCTAATTTCTCTTAGCAAGTCACTGAAAACCAGTTAAGTTGAAATAAAGCAGAATCATTGCATAATAAAGGTCTATGAAACATGCCTTTTAATGAGAGAAAAGTGCAATACCTAAAATAAATAACTTTTTAATCTTTTCTTCCTAATCCTTGCAACCAATCAACTCTTGAATGGAAGATATTTCTGGAAAATCTCTCTCCCCTAGCAATGTTTATTGGTATTCAGTTTAGCACTCCTGTTGCATATTTGGCTCCTCCTTTATTAGTTTAGTAAAAATACAGAAGAACTTGACAGAAAAAACTTGACATTTTCAAAAAAACCCCTCAAACCCTTCCAATTCAAAGCTATAAGGAAACTGTTTGACAATATTTCATGACAGATATCATATGAATAACCATTTTTAGCTTGATTAAAGTAAAAAAATTATAACCTTAAACTTTCTATGATTCTATGATTGTATGATTAATTGCTATTTATATTGTTTCTTGACTAGAAAAATAACTATATGAACTTTTTTGACAAGACTCAACTTTTCTGAAAAAAAAGGCAGACTTTTCTGGTTTAGTTATGGCATTGGTGAGAACAATTCATTTTTTGTTCCACAGTTTACAGTTCAAAGAATATTTGTATGCATGTTGCATTTAGATCATCGAGCCACTGCCACAGGTAACAAAGGGACCCAACCATTGAGACAGTTGAAGTGTTAAAAGTAAAAAGAGTGAGAAAACATATTTGAAATATCAGTAAACCTACTCCCAGAATGGTATAATAAAAGTGGATTGAGACATACTAAGATGAAAACCATACCTTTTGTCTGGAGTTTTGTTTCCCCAGAACACTCCAGCTTTTTACATAAAACTACTCTCTAACTCTGTCTTTCTCTTCTCAGAGGTGCTTAGAAAGTCTTGAGAGGAAAAAACCCACAAACCAAACCCTGAAAGAAATCAGCCCACTTGCTTCATATCTTTTGTTCACACTTACCATGGAGCTCAGGTTTTTTTGAAGTAGGGCCAAGGTGTGAAATTTGCTTTTTGTCCTGTTTCGCCCAGACAGCAAAGCGAACCATCCTAGAGAATGTTCCAGGAGACTAAACCTCCACTTCTCAAGAAGTAAATCTGTTTAATATTAATAGCCTACAATTGCCAGTACCCCACCCTTGTAGGAGGGTGATGAGCCGCTTTTCCCGTCTAACATTCCAACATGCCATCTGAGAAATGTAATACCTAAATCCTTATTAGAGAGATATTTCCAAGTACCCCCACATTCACAGTGTTTTCCTGGGGGCTGAATTTATTTTTAAGATCTCTGCATATTTCCTTGTCCAAGAAAAGGATACCAAATGCCATGCCTATCAATTACTAAATACATATATATGATCCATTTGGAAAATATTGCAAAAATTTGAAACTGTAAATATCTTTGCAAGCTGCAGAAAAATCAGATCGATATGCTTAAAGGTGCTATGAATACATGAATGCCAGATGCACTGGGCTACAGAAAACAGCACTCCTTTTTGTTATTTAATGCTTAGAGTCCACACAACAGACTAGTGGTAAAACAAATCCGTTCGCCAAGGCCGTTCACCAACTGATGGGCAGTGTAACCTTTTACCGAGGTAGAAGTAAAGAAAACAAGGACATATGAGTGTTTAATGTGATCAAACTAATGGCAGTACAACTTTAAATTTATAAAAGGTCTTAACCACCTGGTTTTCACAACACAGAGTTTGAGGTGGAATTATCGTTCTGATTCTCCTGTAACACTGCCATGACAGAGGGTAGGTTTTCCAAAATAAACATAATCAAAACAATCCTAGGCAGTTGTGTATACCCAAAACACTCTGCAGGACAAAGCACAGATGTGAACAAATGGCTCAGATGTACACTTTATAACCCTGCAGGTTATTTTCTGCTGAATTTAAGGGGGGGAAGTAACAAACAATATTTCGTTGCATAGTTCAGAAAATATTCAATACCAGCCATCATTATCTCAAACTGGTAGACCTGCACTTGTCTTTCAAATCAGATGGATATTATCTATTCTGGGATGATTGCTGTATTTTACATGATTGTATGTGGTCCAAGTTTTGATTATGGCCTGTGGGCATCCTTGCAATATGAATTGATTGACTGCATAGGTCTTTAGTTATAATAATAATAAATGTGTAAGGCAAACTAAAATGAAGAGGATAATTGCAACAATTAGCACAACAGTTCCAAGTATAATTACAATATTGAGAAGTAGCTTCACAAGTAAATTTGAAGACTTGTTTGTTCATTCTTTTTCTCTAAGCCTTTGATTCATCTCATGAAAATGTAGCTGTCTACAAACCAAGTACCTAGTTTTAGCTAGATGTCTACAGTCTCACTGTGTATAAAGCAAAAAGGTAAGGTCATTTCCCCCTCTCTTTTATGACGGAATGAACTCTGCCTGTGGAACAGGTGGTGAGAACAAAAATAGTTTCCTTCAGTATGAATTATTCAGTAATAAAACTTCCGTAAGTTTATTTGTAGTAATCAACAATTTGGTGTTCAAGTATTGTTAATTTATATTATATAAAGAGTATCTGATGTGGATTTTAGCTGCTCAAACTCTTTGCATTGTCAAAGAAAGGGTTTCAGCTATACCAGCACAGTTTTCTGAACGCTTTTGTTTAAGTCACCCAGATTAGACTTCTATCAGAAATCAGTCAGTTTATGGAATAATGTTCTGGAGTTTGTGACTGTATCTCCATTATTAATGATGAGTCATATTTTCTTCTGGCATAAACTGGCACACCTCCTTTGAACTCCGGGAGTCTATGCCATTTTATTATAGCTGGGAACTGAACTCATTGCACCAGCTTCTGCTTGCTGATATTCTGTGAAATAAAGGGTTTTGGTTTTGAGTTGAGCCCTCAGGATTGCACCAAATAGTCTGGCTATTTTGCATGCCAAAACTGTGGGCTGTTGGTGTGTAAAACAAATGGGCAGATGATACACAGAGGACCTGGAAACAAAAAAGAATTGCTGCCTGAGCTATTTCACCCTCCACATGTGGTGTAATTTTATTCAACAAAACCAGTTTGTTTAATTATGTTTTTTTTTCTTTTATTTTTGTTCCACTATCTGGAGATTGTATGGTTTATTTGAGATATAGTCATTTTGAAAATGTTGTTTTAGTTAATTTTTTGATAAAGTGTCCAGAAGCTTTTACTCTGAAGGAAGAAAATTTTGTGGTGTAAAAATTTTATCATTTAAATTTAGGTTTCAGTCTTACAAATGTGCTCATATCAGAGGTAGTCAAGCTAAACTTTCTGCACTATGGATGTTTTGCAAGCACCTGGTATGAACAGATGATATAGAGCAGGATAACAGGAGTTTGTAAGAGCAGACTAGTATTATCATGGCTGAGTTCTAAAGTTATCCAGCTACTGAATCCAAGAAACTACTATAACTCATTTTGTCATGTAGAGTTACTCTATAGAACTGGGGTTAATAATTTTCATTTTAAATACCATGACTATATATTTACAGGTAGTGATGTTTCTTAAAATCTGTTCAGGTAATAAAGACTAAGAAAAATTCTTTGAAATTGTTGCTTTAGTTAATTGTTTACCACCAATTTTAATAGATTAAATAATACTTTTATGTTGTTCAGACCTCAAGAAATAAAACATTTTGTTTAAGGAATTCATTCTATAAATTAAGTACATTACATAAATTTTATGCAGATTCCCTCAATTAGTCATATGAAAACTGATTTCCAAAGAATAAGGGAATAATATTAGCCAGGTTTTTTTCTTCTTCGGTAATATTTGTGCCAAAGATGATTCAGGAAAGAACATTTTCTTTTGACACTGAAATGTGGGGCAGAGGAATGAGCATTAAAAATGAAAAAAAATTAACATATAGAGGAAGATGGGAGAAAACTTAAAGGTATTTTGTAAAAGACAGAAGAAACATGGAATAGAGCAGAGTGAAATAAATCCTATGTCCAAGTACAGTTTGAGCACTGGAACTAGGAAAACTAAGAAATGAATGTGACACCACAGGTATGAAAGAAGAAACAAATAAGGGAGTGAATAGGTTACTGATGGTAAATCAAAACGTGATCCTTATATTTCAGATAGGAAAAAGACTCTGGGAAGAAGCAAGCCAAAGATAATCAGGCATGATCTCATTTCTCAGCAGGATTGCTGGAGAAATTATGTTTTATTATATTTCAAGACCAGAAAAGACCACTACTGTTATCCAGTTTAAACTCTCACGTCGTAAACCAGAGAATTTAGCCAATGAATTTGCAGTATGAATATAATTTTTAATTGAACCAGTACATATCTTTCAGTGAGATGCCCTAAAAAACTCAACATGCTGAAGATCTATACCTTGCCTATTCAAGTCACTAATAAACCACCCTATTAAGCTATTATACTGTTTTTCTTACAATTTCAGCCCTTGGATCTAGTTATGTTTCCCGCTGGATCAAAGACTCCTCTGCAATTTTAGCAATGTCACGGACCAGTAAGATTTGATGATGACCTGAAGAGGTCATCATAAGAGAAAATGCGCCAGGACACTAAAAAAAGAACTGTATGGAACAGCAAATTTAGGCAAATAGAAGGACTAGGAAAGAACTGAGAGGAAATATGTGATGTCAGTTTTGTGAAATAAATTCTCATTACAGGAGAAACATGGCAAAGAAATCACATTTTTGCCAGATGCATGAAAAGCAAAACATATGGCTTGTTTGTCTCACATTTTTTGCATATTTCTTCTGTGTTGACAGACAGGTTCTAGAAGATAGAAAGTGCCTTTCATTTCAGTGAAATGTCCATATACTTTTTATCATTCTTACTATTATTTTACAAAGGATTGTTTCAAATGGTTAAAATTATTCCAAAGAAAATTAAAACCAGGAATACATTGGAAAAACTCAAGAACAAGCCAGAAATTTTAATGAAGTCCTACAATTTTATAGAAGATATCATTTCGGGGGAGCAGTATTTTTTCCAAATTGCTGGAGAGGGTTTTATAGCAATGAAGAAAACAACGCTTACTTATCCTTTTATTTGTCAGGATAGAGGAAAATCTGTACAGACTTTGCTTTTATTTCTTTATTTTTTTACTACTTTTTATCTGTCGCTGAAAAAGAAACCCTCTTCTTTTTGAAGACAGTGAAGAAAACATATTCAAGGAAGTAGTTTCTTATTTTTTAAGACATATTCATTAAAAAAAAAAAAAAAAAAGAAAAGAAAAAAACCAAACCAAAATTGCTATCCTACAGTCCCACAATATATCCAGAAATTAATAAAATTAATGCTGGTTAAGAAGCTAAAGTAAGTCCTGACCCACCTGGCCCACAACAAAAAAAAAAATTTCTAATTTTTCTACATCCATGAGTGTGACAGTGACTAAATGTAGATGCACAGTCCTGGGAATAGACTTCACAGATGGGCTCCCAAGTTTGTATCAGTCAAAGGAGTCAGTTTGGCAGCTGAGAATGGGCTCTGCCATGCACGGAGTATGGGGCAATAGGACAGCGAGACATAGCGAAGAAACCTTCTAGGGTAGAGTATGTCTGTCCTTTGAGCAGAAGCATTTGGTCTTGTTTCATAGATGCTAACCCTGCACCTGGGTGTCCTGGGAGCGTATCATCAGGACATCTAAATTGCCTCCAAGCTCAAAGTGTTGTATCTGTACACCACCCCCAGTTGGACATAAAGCATAGGTACATGAGCCCATACCTATCTTCTTCCAAGACGTTTCATCTCAAAGAAATCTTGTTAGCAGCACAGTGCACTTGGCTTACCTCACCATTTTATCAGGGTCTGGGTACTGAAAGCAAGGAAAGTAGATGTAACGCTTTCCACACAGAAACAGTTAAAGGAAGAACTTTATTTATAAATGCTAACTTCATGGCCTATTCTTTCCTTTTTTCTTTTTTCTAGTTTGTTTCTCTGTCTTGTCATTTTTGAAACAGGGTTTTTTGTTTTGTTTTGTTTTTTGTTTTTTATTACAGTTGTGTGAAACCACAGTTCACAAAACTTTAACAACACTTACAGGTAACTGTCACTGTGCTCATAGTTAAGCATCTAAATTTAGCACAACGTGTCTTTGAAATGATCTTAAAGTGATGACACTAATGATTTTGATTATGAAGTAGAGAAGAGAAATGATATTTAGTAATTAATCTCCAACCTATATGTTGGCAGTCGAATTAAAAGAATTATTATGGATTAAAAATCAAATGAAATACAGAATTAATGTAAAAAGGACAGAATTAGGCTATACACCAGGAAGGTATTTAAATAGGCATCTAACTTAAATAAAGAGATGCCCACCAAACTGCATTGTTTAAAAATAGAAGTGAAGTGGAGTCAGTGAGATAAAATAGCAACCAGTAGGACTATTCATGTTTATAAGTATTTAAATACCTTCGGAGTAACTAAGGATATGTTTTGCATGAAGGAGTAACATAAAATTCAATTCATGGATATGCGTTCAGCCAAATATTTTAACGGTATAGAACAACTATAATAAGAATCTGTCTGAGAACAAGTTGTGTAAAAATTGAATAAGGGTCCTGAGATATGTGCCTTTGTACGATACCTTTATAAATCACTCCTGCAGAACTGAGGAGTCAGCATCCTGCTATGCACAGCTGCTTGCCCAGAGAACTTCAAGTAAAAAAAAAAAAATATATAGAGAGAGAAAAAAAATAATGTGGAAAAACACTATACAGCTGAAAAATTAGACGAGCACAGTTTGTACTGGATCATTAGTCATGTATTGGCAAGTCCTGGTTATCAAGGGTGTCACCGGCTCAGAAGTCATTTGGCATTCTGATTTAGCCCATAAATATCTAGTCACATGTTAAATAAACCAGTCATTTTTGCCCATATTGTTTTAGCATAAGATTCCTCAGCTATTTAGAAACTCGCATGAATGTTTTGGAATTTCAGCATACAGAACAACTGCAGAAGCAAGCCCTTAACTAAGCCACTTATAAACTACTCTGTTCTTACAAAATGGGTTATATAGGTGCAATAATCTCTTTGTTGAGCTGAGCCAAGAAAAATGCAGGTAAGACCCAGAAATATAATGACAACCAAAACACAGTTCATTGGATAGCAATAAAAGGTTAACACTGATAAAAAAGTCTTCCACAAATAGAGGTGAGTCATGGAGTTTTGGTGAAAAACACAGTCCTTTTCAGAGGATGCCGAAGAAAAAACCGACCCCATGGAAGTGGACAGAAATGGTACTTTTGGAGCACGAAAAGGAATTTTACAAATGGGGCAGATAATAGAGATAATAGTACTATCCAAACAGTTAAATACATTTTGGAACCTAGGAATTTCCAGAATGTTGAATTGAAATGAACAAAGTTTACTCCAATGCACATACACAGAAAATGACCAAGGAATGCTTTATCCATTCACAAGGTAAATGAATAAAGTTATCACTACTTCTCCAGACACATTAGATTAAAAGGAAATCAAGCTGAGGAGACTGTTTCAGACTGCTAAAAGCAAATACTCCATTAAAAGCAGATTAACACTGAAAGCACAATTGTTCTACACATTTTTCTTAAAGACTTTAATGTCACCTACTAGGGTGCAAAATACAGACGATGACTAGAAATGCTAGGTCAGAGACTAAAGGTGAATTCAAGGTGAGAAGTGTCTTAAGAATAGAAAGAGAGAAACATCGACTATACCCAGCCAGGAAATCTATAAGATGAATTGATATGATGGCATAGTTTATGCTTTTCCTTTAGACCTAGTGCACTTATTAATAACTAGATCTCAGTGCAAGATCTGCAATGAGAGAAGTGTCTTTTTTTTTTTTTTTTTTTTGTCTTTTTTTTTTTTTTTTTTCTTTGAGCAGAATTCAGCACTATCTACAGGGCAATACAAGGGTCTAGCTTATATTTACTGTAAAACAGGCCAGGAATGTCACTCAAAGTTGAAAGTGGAGAGAACATATTAGTATATGTTCATGACAGTGGGATAGCCAGAGAGAGAGGATAGGTTTTCTAGCATTTGCATTCTTTAAAAACTCTTCTATATTAACAGGTTTCTATTGCCAAGGGTTTGACATTCCTAGATATTTATTAGTTTTCCCCTCAAATATTTAGGGGATAGTTAAGAATTACTGAGATTTCATTTTATTGGCAATCCAAGACTTATTTTTAAAATATTGGAATGCACTCCATGTTTCAGTGAGAAATCACGAGAGCAGGAAAACTCACCAGCAAAAAGTTTTTATAACAATAACCGAAACAATCTTTTAGACTGAGTGGGATTTGTAAACGCTCTTACCTGACTCTAGATAAAAGACATGCTACATCTTTAGGAATACAAGCAAGATGAAAATGAGGAATAATACTTAGAAACAAAAGCAGTAGACAAATACCTACTCGCGTTATTCATGAATGATCAGTTGACTCAATGGTCAGGGTTTTGTTGTCTACCCACCAATCATAATATCTCAAATAACATTAGCACATTGCAATCACAGAGTAATATACCAGTAAAAAGAAAGAATATTGGCACTTGACAGTATTTTGGAATAGTAAAGGGGCACATTGATATAGTAAGTGAGGTCAATGTCTCGTTAGGAGCTGTAATTGTTTATGAGCCCGTCTGGAAAAGCTGGTTTTGAAGTTTATGCTCGAGGTTCTTGGTGAGCAGAGAGCTGGCCAGACTGGTGGAAAAAATAATGTGGTTTGGTTTGTTTTGGATTGTTTTGGGTTTGTTTTGTTTTATTTTGTTTTGTTTTGTTTTGTTTGTTTGTTTGTTTGTTTTTTAAAGTGTGGCTTTTAGAATGGTTTCCAGCCCTTATATTTTGGGTCACTGAGGATGAATGGCCACTAGGACTGCAGAGCGGTCCTTGGGGCTTATGATTTCAGCATTACTGGGCCAATTGTCCAGGTAGCTGCAGATCCAGTGTTAGTGATTTTAGGGTGTGGGCTTTTTATTTTGAAGGACCCTCAAATACAGTTTTTCTGGGTAGCCATTTAGTCAGGTTTGTTAGAAACGAGTACCTATTTTTCCCCCTTTTCCACTTGGTTACAGTATTATTTGCTTTCAGAAGTCCAAAAAAGACTTTAACAATAATGCTGATTATTTCTGTCACCTGTGGCTCAGTAGATGGGCTTAAACAGTATACGAATGTATGTTTGGAGTGCAGACAAAACCTCAGTAGAACCAAAACTTGACTTTCAAAAGTCCATCCCATGTTTATGTAATATTTCCTAATATTTCGCATGCAATTACATTTAGTGTCTGGCTGCCCTCTAACTTACCTGTGTCCACTTTGTGGTTTCCCTAGTCAACAATTTAAACATAAAAAAAAAGGAAGAAATCTTTTTATCTCTGTCATTTTATGGATTTTAAGAGCTGAGTCAAAGTGAATTTGCCAATGGTCCAGACAGGGGTGTACAAAGATGAAAATAGATTTCAGACCTGTTATTTAATTTAGGAAGCATCTGTGGGTGATGGAAATTAAACAATGTCAACTACTTCGAGTTTTACTGGTCTTGAGATTAGGGAAAATACAGCTTCAGCAATCATGACTAATCTAAACTGTAGCCTTGCTTTTAGAAAGAGATGACCCTAAAAATCAAAACTGATTTTCAGATCCATATTTTCACCAAAGTTAAGGGGATTCAGACATGTAGTTATAGTGCTCATAACAAAATTTGGATTTGTCATAAAGTTGTAGCATGGATCCAGATCATTGCTTTGCTGAAGTATGAGGACATCCAGATCCATTCCTCATTCTAACAAATGGGAAATAATGACATTGTCTTGTTTTTCCTCAGCTTCACATAACTTGGCTGCACTTCCCTTTGCGAAAACAAATTGTTTAAATCAAATTATGGTATGTATACCAACAGCAGTGGTAAAGCAACTTCAAAGTATATGCAGAAAAATATCTGGCCTACTGCCTTTTCCCCAGAGAAGATGGGGAACAGCTGTTTGGCCGGTGAACTCTGTCCGCTTAGCTAAGTGAAACGTGCACGGCCCACTGCAGAGGTGGCAGATGCTGATGCTGTTGCTGCCAACTGGTGCAACTCAGTTCTTACTCTGGGGTGGTACGTTCCATGCACGTACATGGAATTCCATCTTTTTGAATATCTTTTTACACCAAAATATGCCTCTGGTTTTCTATAATCTGTACTTTAGGTAGAAATATTTTTCTAGTCAACACGGTCTTGTAGGAGCCTAACCTTGACTATACCCATGGTTGGTTAGCATTCCTTTTCTAATATATTTTTGAGCTAGTCATCTTTAGACTCCTGTTATGGTCAAAAGGGAGAAGTAGAAACTTGTAAGGTGCGAGTCATCTTTCGGTAACTAAATTGTTTAAAGTAGGTCAGACAAATCACTCTCTTGAAGTGTTTAGGTTCTTTGTCGGTCTACAAAAGGAGTCTTGAGACTAGTTAATATGTGTGTGTCCACATTGCAAGCATTTAAAGTTAGGTCTGATGAATCCCAATATTTGTGTAGAAAATGCTCACAGTGGCTTAGAATAATATGATGTGACTGGAAATAAGGTAAATTAAAAATGATTAGAATTATTCTCTCAAAAGGTTACACAAAGTAGTCATAGATAACCTAAATCTGAAAGTTTAGAGAATCCAGATATTACGAGTGTGCTTGTATGTATGAGAGGGTGTGTGCATTCAAATGCCACTTCTTCATTTTTATAGATCATTATGTTCTTTACATAGGGACAAATGTTATTATGCTGCTTTAAATCAACATCCAGTATGTGACATCGGCCAGGTGTAGATATTTAAAAACAGCTGTATGAAGCTTTCTGGTAGACAATCATGAAAAAAATTTCAATGGGAAATTCCTCCTTCAATCTAGTGCTGGGTTGATGACCTGTACAATAAGGGATCAGAAAAAAACCTAAGTGGGTGAAAATCTCACTTAGCTAAGGACGTTCACATTAATTTCTACTGGAGTTCTTATCTACTCAATGCTCAGGGGAGAACAAAGCCTAAAAAATAAATTACTAGACAACTTGCCTATAGTTTTGTCTTGTTCTTTTGTTAATTCTTCCATGCAAACTCACCTACAAATAATCAGGCTTTGTATTGCCATGCTGGTATGTTAAGTTTACTATAGGATTTATTTAAATGAATAAAATATTTGGTTGAAAAAGTGGTTGGGTGTTGGGAGCAGTGACATATTATTAATTAACATATGCCTTCTTTGGTTGGAAGAAATGCAGAGTTCATAGCCTTTAGCTTGGGAGAGGTGACGGCATGACAAACAAGTTAGGGAGAAAGGCTTAACTGTACTCTACATAAAGAATAAAGTTGGTAAACAAATCCCACTTGGATTACAAACAGACTACAGAGCTTTGGCAGCCTAGCTTTTGTATTATTTTTGCCTTGTGTTGTTTTTTTAATTAAATGAAGCAAGGCAGAGCATTCAGAGCATGACTCAAGCTATTGCTAAAAGTACTAAATTAGATTAGTTTGGCATTTAAGTCCCAGCAATTTTGACTGAAATGCTTGAACTGTAAAGAAGGGAAGCCTTGAGGAATGAGGCTGAGGTCATTGCTTTTGAGAAGTTAAGTCCACATACTAAGCATTAACACAGAAGATTCTTACTGCTGTTTCTGTGTCATCCATATGTCCTGGTTACGCAGCATGTCTTCAAGAAAGAGTTTATTAGATGTTTCTGCACATAATTTGGGAGAGGGCAGGAAAGAGGCAATTAAACCTAAAGGAAATTACAGAACATTATACATGGGGTGTGTGTAGGGCAAAGGGACTGTGTAAGTCTCAATCCTTTGCGTTTTTTCATGGTACCAAGTGTCCTTTTCCAGAATGTTTCAGTCCACTGTGCCTGGGCTACCATAACATTAAGGGCTTGAGTTGCATCTGCTCCCATTCCGTACACCACAGAGCGCACCAACGTCAGGCTTCCCAAAAAAAGGAAACTCTCTTTATCATAGAGCTGAGATAGGTACCTAGATTAATAACTTTCTAAAATAGTATAAATTTGTTTACATGACATATTACCAGAGCTACAAAGAACCACAGTTCATAAACTGCAAAGATCCCTTTTTTCTGTGAGACTTTTTTTCTTTCCTGTTTTTATTTTTTTTTTTTTTTTGGGGGGGGGGGGAACTGCAGTATTAATATAAGGTGAAGAGGCAGAAACATTTAGAAAAAAAAAAAGAAGACGACATAAGGCTTAAAGGTTAAGTAGATTCTTGTCTACTTCAGCCCCCCCAATTAAAAAAAAATAAAAGTCATCCACTTTATACAGCAGCATAATGACCTCCCATTTATTTACCACTGTCTGACAGCAAGCCTTCTGTGCCTTCAGATGTTTGCAGAGCACCCAGATCTGTCTGACCTCTCTTCTTACCGAGGCTTTCCAGTTACTCTAATGCCAATATTTACCAACCATGGTTATTAATGCTTGCAAGGCCATATGCTTTTCCTGCACGGAAGTCTGTCTAACTTGGGATGAAAATCACATTTTAACTAATAATTTTCACTTTTCTGAACAAATCTAAGCATGGATATCAACCATATTTTTGAAAGTATGTCCTATCATATGCCATGTTACTCTTTATTTACATGACCTTCAGCTGAGAATGTACTTTTGCTTCCTAGTTTTTGTGACAACACGATTTGCATTTATTACATGCCATTTGGAAAGTGTAGGTCATTATCAGACAGTAAGTAACTGACTTTACGTTGTCCAGTGATGGGATTTGGCTATATTGGATAAATTTTAAACATGTCCCTTTAAAAGATTAAAGCATTATGCTTACTCTCATTGTATTTGCGGTGCAAAAAAAGCTTCGGCCTTCATACACGTCAGTACTGGGGGCAAAGGAAAAAAAAGAAAATTACCTACCATCTTCCATTTTCTTTAGAAGTTCATAGACCAAAGTGTTTTAGTGTTTTCTTAATGCTCCCTCCGTAACAGAGCTCAGTGTTGAGCCTGAAGTCACAGATCTGACTTGAAGGATGCACTCTACATGCAAAGGGTGTTACATTTCCACGTGACAGGTACTAAACTTCCTGGCTGTAAAATGCAAACCCGTAACTGCGTAAGCACTGATTACTGCACCTCTGGAGCAGATGTTTATTGTTCTAACAATTTCTTCCCCTTAACAGCCTTCCAGTGACACAAATAAGGCAGTAATGAAAATCCAATTTGTGGAGTTCAATTTTGTAAAAGAAGAGTGAAAGAATTAATTTCTTTAATGAAGAAATTTTAGAAAATCAAGATTTCTAAACCCAGTTAAACAAAAAAAAAAAAAAAGGAAAACAAGAAAACAAAACCCCCCAACAAACAAAACAGACACATCCTGAAAATGAAGAATTTTCAATATGAGTGGCCATGAGGGGAAACACTGTTTTGTTTAGCCACTGAGTCTTCACCCATATTGGCACATCAGTGTTCAGTATACCCTCCTGAAGCTGGATGGGTTTTATGCCCAGTATACTATCATAGCATTTTTCACCTTTCCAAATTATGCAAAAAGTAATCTATTTCAAACAACACAAGTGAAAATGATTATATGGAAGAGAGTACCACACTATAAATATTTATTAGGCCAGGCAGAAAGTAACAAAATAACATGCATCTAGAAAACTAAATTCTTGATAAGAGTAATTTTAAATTAGTCCCTGCGGGGCTATTCTGAAAGACTTTTTTGGGAACTATTGGTCTGTTAAAGAAACAGAAAACAATTCTAAAGACTGAAACAAATGAATATTTGCTTCCATAAAAAATCACAAGAACAACAAAACAAACCCAAATACTCAAACCAAAAAGCCCCACAAAATCAATACCATCTAAAATTTAATCTAATAGTAGATCCTTGACACATGGTTTTTCCTTTATGATTGGGCTAATTTACCTGGATAAATAAATACAGAAAATTGTACCACAGCAGAATAGAACTACCTTTATGAGTAATATCTACTTCAAAGTGTATGTGTTGAATCTTCGCTGTTATGATAATCTTGAACTAATAAGTGACATATTCCTTGCTCATTTAAACATTAAATTGTGTGCAGATTTCTTCTGTCTCTAAAAAAAAAAAAAAAAAAAGAAACCAAACAATTGATTTTATTCACAAAAGTGTGCATCTTGGCATTTTTTCCATGAAAAAAATGACATGATAAAATACTAATGTTTGTTGCTTTATTACAAATACATGGCAATTTAAATTTTTTCTTAATGTTTTTTTAGAGATGGCTGTTTCCTTCTTGCCATCTTGCCTAACATTGCGGGAAAAAAAAAAAAAAAGTGACAAGTAACTGTGAAAATTTGCAACCCACTTTTTATACCTAGAGCTGTTTCTAAGATGTTCAAAAAAATTGCAGAAATATGACAAATGAAGTTATAATCTAACATACATGATGAAAATTCTTCAGTGGATACTCTTCTAAACATAACTTTGGTTTCTTTTTACTGTCTTTGCCAGCAAAAACAGATGTTTTAAAATTCTGTTATATGAATTACAAGAAACCTCATCTCTAGTCTGAGCTGAACATATAGCTAGACAACTGTCCATCTCCTGTTTGAAGCTGCCTGAGGTTCAGAGGCTGGGTATGGCTACCTACCTATGGAACCATAACCAGGAGCATGAGTGCCCCAAACATACCGTGAGCAACATGGAGCTGGACATGAGAAGGTAGAGGCTGGCTTTTCCCGTAATAGCCTCATGGTTACAACTCTGATTTTCAACATAGAAACCTGGATGCAATTCTCCCTTATCTGAAAGTTTAAAATCTGTTTCTCAGGGAAGAAGTTGCTAAGCTATGATCTGTTCTGGGGGAGAGCAGAGGAGCCTGTACCCCTCCTGATGCTGTTGCCTGCTGTGCTGCCAATCACACGGGATATGAAGGACTAAAACAGAAATCTGATGTTGACGACTTATAACTAAAGCATCAACAGAAAAGGAGCTCAACTATCCACCAGCAGCCCTACCTCAGCAGCCTAGCAGTTAGGCCATTTGGGTGGGTATCAGCTACATCAAAATACCTTTTTCCGGCACCTAGAATATACTTCAGGGACAGTGACAGTGCTAATGCTCCAGTCTGAAGCTCCCTCCAGGCTGCAGATCTCCACTATGCAGCAGGCACGGTGGTGACAGGACACCCCGCTTTGCATTGGGTCTGTGCTGGTGAAGGACGTAGCCCAGCTCAAACAAGAAATCCTGAAAGCAAGTGGGGCAGGCAGAGCAGCGACGGGACACCACGCTTCGCGCTAGGTCAGTGCTGCTGGAGGTCGGAGTCCGGCTCAAACAAGAGCAGCCTGATCATGCTACTGGGGCCAACAGCCTTCCCTAAGCAGGTAAACTAATGATACTGTTGCTTAGAAAACAGTCATCATGAAATTAGCCAGCAACTGAGAGTCAAAGTATTCAGTTCATAAAAGAGACCTTGTTAATATGTAGAGCAGGTAGTCTGAGTACCTCTAACTATGTTGTTCTCTGTCTGACATAGAATCATAGAATAATAGGATCATAGAATCATAGAATCATAGAATCATAGAATGATAGAATGGTCTGGGTTGGAAGGGACCCCGAGGATCATAGAGTTCCAACCCCCCTGCCACAGGCAGGGACACCAACCTCCAAGCCTGGATCTACACAAGGGTGCCCAGGGCCCCGCCCCAC
>KL264294.1:0-11684 GCA_000699545.1 Podiceps cristatus | reverse complement strand
GCTGCGGCCAGGTCTGGGCTCCCCAGTTCAAGAGAGGCAGGGAGCTACCAGAGAGATTCCAGCAGAGGGCTACAAAGATGATGAGGGGACCTGGAACACCCCTCTTGTGAGGACAGGCTGAGAGACCTGGGACTGTTTAGCCTGTAGAAGACTGAGAGGGGATCTCATCCTTGCTTGTAAAATATCTCAAGGGTGGGTGTGAAGAGGTGGCGACCAAACTCTTTTCAGTGTTGCCTAATGACAGTACAAGGGGCAATGGGCACAACCTGGAATTTCCATAGAAACCTAAGAAAAACTTCTTTACTGTGAGGGTGACAGAGCATGGTACAGGGTGCCCAGAGAAGTTGTGGAATCTCCTTCTGTGGAGATATTCAAAACCTGCCTGTGCAACATGTTTTAGGGGATCCTGCTCTAGCAGAGGGATTGGACTAGGTGATCTCTAGAGGTCCCTTCCAAACCCTACCATTCTATGATTCTATGATTCTATAATATATTTCGGACAGAAATGAGGAACAAATCTGGGGACACACTTATCCACCCAAAACTGTGAGCAACAAACTAACCTTCCTGCAGGTAGGAACTCAAACTAGACAATTTCAAGGGTAAAATCCATAAATCTCTGCTTCAACAGTGATGTATGGATATAGCTACAAAATAGAATTGTAACATATTTCAGACATGCAGTGGTGATCTGTGTTATCTTCACAGCTGCTACATGCCATGTTGTGGTATCACCAGGTAGTGATAATTAGGAGTCATTGTTTCTGTAAGACGCTCACATCTGCCCACAGAAGCATGAATGTGTCACCTGTAAAATTGAAGATAAAGATGTCCTTACATTTATTTAGATAAGAAGTTCGCTAGTACAATATGCTTTTATTTAATTTCTGCAGGACTTCTTAAAACCTAATTTTGAAGAAGATAAACATAAATGAAACATAACATATTAATCTTTTTCAAATGTAAACCCCATTATTTTTATAATCACCACTACATATTCATTTCTCCTGTACTATGTCTTCTTTTCTCAGAGAGATACTTTTTGCTTGGTCTTCATGTCTGTAGTTTGTCAACACTGCAGATTGCTATGAAAAGACAGGTTCATACTCATATTGTACAGCTAACACAGGCTGCAAGAAAACATCCTCAAGATGTTGTATTACTAATGGGAATCTTAGTTTTAACCATTAGAATATAAGAATTCAAATATTCACCAACTAATGGGAATAACGATACAGTAATTTTTGAAGTGGGATATGCAGCACAGATTAATTTTTGTTTTAAATTACCTTCTGAGGAGGTGGGACTAGTTTTTGTTTGAGTTCTCATGTATTCTAAAGTAATGTTAACCCTTTCTCATTAATTTCCCAGATTCAAGAAATGACCTACAGGCAGCCCTGAACTGATATATTTTGCTGGAAGTCTTTCACATAAAATGGCTTTAGAATTCCTGATTTGTTGTGATCAATATAGTTAAAGTTGAGGGTGGCAACACCTCCAGTATAAGGGCATTTGTCATAGTGGCCAAAGTAAATTATGTTTTCCTAGTGCTTTAGGTTTTTTTGTAAGGATCATGTATATTTTAAATGTTAAAGTGTATGAATAGCTCTTCTTGATCTTCTCCTAGGACTACTAGAAGTTGCGGGTTATTTTGTGCCTCATTGAAGAGGAATTGCTTTTCAGTTTTGCATAAAAACTCCTAATATAATTTATGAGATTGAGATATAAAAAGTTAATAGTCCATTTATAAACATACACATGTAAACACTTCTACTAGAAGGTTAACATTTTGAAACTACTTCAATGATATAAAAATCCTAGTCTCATTTTCTGAAGTGATTTAGACTTTCTAGAGAAAGAGAATAATGAACTTCTGAAAAAAAAATTTAGAGCTCTATTGCATAACAAGAACAAAGTGAATTGCAAGAATTTTTTCCAACATATGAAGTATGGTTATGGAGTATTTCATGTTGCCCAAATCTAAGAAGTTGTGCAAGCTGTGCCTCCACAGTACAAATACACCTAGATACTCAGAAAATCCCGTTTTTCTAAGACAAAGGGAAAGATTCTTTTTTATAATCTATTTATTCATATTTTGGATTATAACTATTTCCTGGTACTTCATGCATTTATGTTTTCAAGACTAAGTTCTACAATTCATTCTTTCTGGCCACAGAAAAGAAGTTGACAGTAAAAGTTCAACTATTTCCTAACACAGAAGTCTCCATCTTTAATATAATGGATGAGAGAAATTATGTTAAATGCGTTTTCCACAACCAGAACAGGCTTTTTTTGCACTACTCGATTCACAAATATATTCTAGTGCTAGGTCACAACTTTCTAATGTAACAAACTGAAATTTGTTGTAGCCTTTGTTTTTCTTTGTATTTTAATGATTTGGTACTATAATCATCATTATCAACAGCAACTAGGATTTAATTCCCTAGCAACAGGGTATTAAATAAGAGAAAAAAATCCATTGATAATAGCTCTCTCTACCCCAAGTTAAAGATATTGCATATGTTCCTCTGAAGTCATCAAATCACACTGAAAATTTACCATATCCCTTGACTTCAGGTTAACAGATAGCAAACTAAGCAGTCTTTTCAGCGTTAAAACACACAAGTTGTTTAACCAGGAAAAACCCCTAACTAAAGTTTCATGAAGAAATGGCACAGTATCAAATAATAGGCAGGTGATTCAAGACAATTATAGTTCTGTATGTTATTTCAGAATTACCTCTCTTTTATCACATCTCATGCTACGTAACCCTCAGTGCAAGATCTGAAGATCTGCTTCTGTTGGAGGTTATATTAACTCAGATGGCAAAAGCATAAGAAATTCACTGGTGCTCAACAGATAACATAGTTTCTATTTTTAATTCTTTGTATGTATGGTTGTACATATCCTGAGCTTGCAGCTTTGCGAGTACTTGATGACAGACTTGATGTTACTAACATAGAGCTAAAAATATTTTATAAGAGCACCAACCCAGACTTGAAAACCTTACATTTTTTTAGAAAGCTATCCACTTACTCAGTTTTGGGCCCCTCACTACAATACATAGATGTGCTGGAGTGTGTCAAGAGAAGGGCAACAAAGCTGGTGAAGGGCCTAGAGAACATGTCTGATGAGGAGCGACTGCAGGAAGTGGAGTTATTTAGCCTGGAGAAAAGGAGGATGAAGGTAGACCTTACCACCCTCTACAACTGCCTGAAAGGAGGTTGTAGCAAGGTGGGTGAAATCTCTTCTCTCAAGTAACAGGCGATTGGACAAGAAGAAATGGCCTCAAATTTCACCAGGGGATGTTTAGGTTGGGTATTTTGGAAATATTTCTTCACTGAAGTGTTTATCAGGCACTGGAACAGGCTGCCTAGGGAAGTGGTAGAGACAACATCCCTGAAGGTATTTAAAAGAAACATAGAAGTGGCACTGAGGGATGTAGTTTAGTGGTGGACTTGTCAGTGCTAGCTTAATGGTTGGACCTGATGATCTTAAAGGTCTCTTCCAGCTGAAATGATTCTATGATTCTATGACTCTATGGACGTTGAAGAAAACTTAATAGGTTGTTAATCAGAAATACATTTGAACTACTACTAAAATAATTTGGTCAGGTAGAGAAAATATGTATATGATGTACATAGATTTAGTGCATAATATATCAACAAGCCATACAGTCAGAAAGACTTTTTTTTTTTTTTTTTTTAATGAGTACATTAGAAGGGCCTAAGAATTATTTGTTTATCAAGTGACTCCACAGAACAATGTTGTTATATGCAACTTGCAAAGACTATGAACTTCAAGAGGCTATCTCCATCAAGATTTGCAACACTTAGACTCATGGGGGAAAAAAAAATAGAAAGCAAAGTCCACTGATCAGAAACATTACTTACAGATCACATTACAAGTTCTTTCAGTAAGAAAATTTACTTGTGTAGTAGATCTAACAGTTCTCCCTTTGGTTTTGGAAGACTGTCTCATTCTCTACCTGTAAGATGATTTAGTTATACATGGAAATATTCTGATTCATAGCCTTGAAAAATATTCAACAGCACACTTTCTGAAAATGCATGTTTACAAATAAGGAAAGCCATCTTTCAGAGTAAATTCATTCATCCTCCTGGATTAAGTTGATTTACATAAGCATTGTGGAGAAGAGAATTACCCCCTGGCGTTAAACCCAGTCTCCACAGATGGTCTTTTTGATCTGTTAATCAGACTTCCTGTATCCTTAGACAATATCTTAATTGCTTATGTCCTAAAAAAAAAAAAAAAAAAAAAAGTAAGGAGAGAAAAAGATATCCAGTTATCCTTAAGGAGGCTGGAATAACCATTTATACGATTTTCATAATACTGTGAAAGCATAGTAAATATAGTTCACCAGGACAGAAAAAGAGTTCCATTTAATAATAAAAAATATACTGAAAGTTCTGCATGGATTTCATTACTGTATTTTTTGCATAAATTCTAGATTAAATGTCACCTGGAATTCTATCTGTATTCTAGAAGATTTATTTTGTGACATTTCCAAAGTATGAGGATTATTGTGGTGAAATTTGCATGTTTAATGCAAAAATGTTCAATGTGGTACAGGCTTTCTGGATTCACCACTGCACAGCACAAAATCTCTTGGTTCTGTTTCCACAACTCTAGTAACATCTTCAAAGATAGTCAGAGACTTTGATGAAGAAGCATTGTAGGTTTTTTTCTCTCCTATGATATTTGAGACAGCCACCACTGCTACACCACTGGGTCCAGTATTTTTGCCTTTCCAGGAAGAAAAGCTACAAGACACAGGCTACCAGATCTCCATTCTCATTACTTAGCCATGAAACCATTCCTTCTGGTTATTCTAGTTGGAGGACATTAACTTATTTGATTTGCATAAATGTATTAACATATTTCTTTAACAGTCAAATAGTATTTGATTATATTATGTTGTTTCCTTCACATTTCTCCTCAGTCTGTAGGATTTTGAGCAGATCTAACAGTAAAGACATTTGGATCCTTACTCATAATGTCACATGATTCATTTATGCATGAAAAGAATGATGAAGAAAGGATAGAACATGACTATTTCATTTAGAAACAAGTGAAACAGCCTACATGCCAGGTAGCTTGTAAAGAGAAAAAAAAAAAAAAAAAAAAAAAAAAAAAAAAAAAAAAAAAACAAAAACCCAACAACCAGACAGACTCAGTAACCATAACTACACTATATGCACCTGTTTATAATGCTGTTTCTAAATTGTCTAACAGTTGCCAATACGAGGGTACATACTCTCATATGCAGGCATATATCTGCCAGTTATTGCATTATCCAAACACACTTTTCATATCAGTGACTAAAGTTTTAAGAGAGAGAGAGTCAGGATGATATAATGTCTATGATTACTTAAAAATTACTATCTGAATCCTGAAGTGTTATGCAGGATAACCCTTTATCTCTCTATTCTCTCCACAGCTGATAGTCCTAAAATGAGATTATTGCACCCAGCAACATGCATTATTTGAACATTAATGGGTATATTATTCTATTAAAGGGAGTGTTTGTGTTTGTGTGTGTGTGCTTTACAATCTTAGTTATTAGACAAAAATCCAAAATTGAACCAGAGAGCCAAACTCAAATGGGAAGTGAGAGAACTATATGAAAGCTTCATAGAACTAAAGCAAAAGATATGCACCAGTTAATTCCTTGGGTTTCTGCAGAAATAACAGACATCAGTAATGTTAGGTGCCTGCGATGTTAAAGCTGACCTTTACCTAAACTGTACAGGCCAATCAAGTAGAAGTTGCTTTTACTTTTCCTTTTGTATATGGATGAAAAAGGAGACTCTCTGATCATTTTTCCAATAACACCAGTAAATGTCTCAAAGATCTAAAACGTAACTTCCTCTATGCTGCTTAAGAAGTCAGAGAACAACATTATGTCTTTCATGTCTACAGACTTTTTTTATTAGTAAAAATACTACCAACAGAAACAACAACAAAAAAAATTAAGCCTTACCTTCCAAAGCATGCCTGTACCACAACCTACTTATATATCCTGAAGGACCAAACAGTGTGACAGCACAAAGTAACTGGCATGAATATAACAGTTCAAGGAGAAACTGTGTTCAATATGCACAGCCGGTACACTCAGAAGCACCAGCTAGAGATATTTAGATATCTATTTGGATTTGTTAAGTGTTTTGGCTGTTCACAAAACTGAATATGATCACATATGCATGTTGAAGTCATGTTAGTTCTATTTTTTGTTTTGTGCTTCTTCTAAAACCACAATTTACATAATCATAGAAACCTCTTTTGGTCTTCAGGCTGGTATTTTCATGCCCGATGAACATAAGATATCACTGCATGGAAGAGAGGCTCTGCTGGTTGCAATGCACTTTTGCTGTTCTATTGACACAAAGACTCAAATTAATTGGCTGAACTGAGAAGCCCATACCCAGTACTGAGTAAATGCTGAAAACATGGATCCATTTTGGACAGCTTCCCAGAACTGCTCTGTCAGCTGAAGATCTTGCAGGAGGCCAATTCCTCATTTGCCTCAAAGGTTGCCTGCATGCTTTACCTCAGTTCTCTCTCACATCGTATTATTTGGTGACATAGATTGTTTAATTCTTTAGTTTTTCATTTTTAGGTTTTATTTTGATTTATCCCATGGAAATTCATATGCCAACACTACTGTGGTTTATATTTGAAAATTCAAACACCATATAAATGTTTAACATTTCTCTAATAGTTGTTATATAGGAGTTTTTTACATGCACATTTTGTGTCAGGATATACCAGCTTTTCATTTGTTAACCATAGCAAAACTTACGCTTATGGAAAAGCTTAATCATAAATGCAGAAAAAGGAGAATAATATTCTCTATTAAAATCTATGGACTAAACTCTGTAGACTAAGATTTATAAAAAGAAATCAATTTTTCTAATATCCTATTTATCTTATCCTCTATCAAATTGCATAGGATTTTTATATTATTGTTCCTTGAGGTTATACATCTCTATTGGCTTTGAAGGTTGTAGTACTTTTTCCTTTGCCATTATGCAGAAACGCGTGCCCTTTTTGCCTAAGTAAAACACAAAGATGTTGCATTCTTTAATTTAGTAGTCTGCAAAGGCATTTGTTATTAAGTGTTTAGTGTCTTAATCCTGCACACAAAAATAATAAACCAATTAATTATTTAAGTGATGAATCATTTGAGATGTTGGCAAGAAATATTGTTGTCATATGGCCAAATGATGGTATCTACACTGCTTAGTCTGAAAAATGTGAGGCAGCACCTGTCATACTTTCATTTTTCAGCCATCCCACAAATTCTATTGAGAAAATGAAGAGAAACTGAATGTTGTGACTGAATTGCCCAATATCTTGGATGTCACTGATTATACACAGCAAACATATACATATTTAGAATTTCATCTCAGCACAAAATAACTGGAGCTAATATAAATTCTATATAAATTTAGAATTTTATCTCATCATAAGAAGGTGTATGGCAACAGTTTAATATGAGTAAAAGGAAAAAAAATAGAATGCCAACTTCATCATCAAGTGGTAAACAATTAAGATGCCAGCTGTGATTTATTCTGTCTTTTTTTTACAGACCACCACAGTCAATGTACTCAAGTGGAATGAAAGTGGATGAAGTGGATCAAGAATATTTGACTCTTTTTTTTGTGGGCATTGCAAAAAAATCTGTATCTACCCTTAAGTAATGCCATTGTAAGCTTGGAGAGACTAGCAAAAACCTTGAAGAACCTTTTGTTATATCCCATGAAACTAATTAAAAAATAAGAACATATTCATAAGGAATTGATGAAATTTTAAACCAGTATCATTTTTACCCTTGAAAAAGCAATTACTTTCCCTCACATAGGCATCTAATTTGTATAGAATTAGAAGGATTCTAATATCGTAAGTCAGTTCAAGAAAGCTGTGGCATTTGCTAAAGCTGGAAGTCTAATACAGGAATTTATTCACATCTCTCATACTAATGTGGAACAGTATATAATCATTAAGCCCAAATACTTCACTGGAAACAGATATTTTTATTGAGGCAATAACTACAATACAACCAACAGGCCAACAGGTCAAACTTAGCTGCACCTAGATCAGCTTTCAGAGGCTATGGACCCGAGAAGTGGAGACACAGGAGGTGGTGTAGAGAGCGCACAGGCATAGGCTGGTAAGCAAAAGGGCCAGACCTGGTACTGGAGACCCTATGGCTACAAAAAGTGCTCTGGTGCTCCATTAAAGAACTGTAGGCCAGGACTAGAAAAAGTCAAGCTCAGGTGGAAATGGAGAGGAAAGATTAATATTGTCTGACATATGAAAAGTATCATATCTAGTAAAATCAGATTTAACATCAACTTGCAGACCAGGGAAGAAAAAATAAGATCTAAAAGTATGTTAGCAAACATATAAAAGTTCCCTCAAGTATATCCTAGATTGGGAAAGAAGAAACCACTCATTGTAACTTTATATTCCTGGTTGAAGGACTCAGGCTGATGACAACTTGTTGCATACCTCCTCTCCTGTTCACCTTCTCACAACACCAGGGTGATGCCATGAACCTTAGGACCCCAGAGGAGCAGTGAAAAAGTGAGCATGACACCAGAAGAAGTGAGTTACTAGGAGGTGTATATATACAAATTTAACTGTATTGCTATTATTATTGCTATTATTATTATTACTGATTTTTTTCCTGTATAATAACATTTTTTTTTTCTTCCTTCCTCTTTTTCTGTAATAACTAGGTCTGGAATAATAATAATTCTTGAATTAGAATTTCAGTTTTACTAACAATAAATTCTTGGCTTTATATATAAAGTCTGTTTGCTCATAACAGGATTTTGAGCATAAAAAAAAAGTAACCTAGGGAAATAAATAGAAAAAGTAGATGAAATGGCTGATGATTGGATGACATCAGAAAAAGTAATGCTTGGCTGGACAGCTGCACAAATTGAGATCAGGTAACTGGCACCATAAACCCTGGGTGATAAATCTTTGGGGAAGGTGGGTAGAGGAAGGCTCATGGAAGACCCCGGAGGACCACTTGCCAACAGGCCTGGCTGCGGTGTGGGAGCAGAGGACCTGTGCAAAAGAGGAACCCTCAGAGTGATCTTTTCGTCTTCACTGCAACCTGGATAGCAAAATGTAGTGCACAGACTTAGGCAGTGACACCACCACCCCATCCTTATGGATGATCTGAGCCTGTCACCCACTGTGGAAAGTGCGTTGGAGACTGACTTCCTCTGGACAGCCATGCCATGGGCTGTAGACAGTGAATAAGAGTGATGGGTCATGTGTGAATAGAAAGGATGTGTGTGCTGTACTAGTAGTTGTTGCTGATGTTTAAGGAATATTAGTTTACTGAAATTTATTATTGTTTTATTGATTTTACTTAATAAAGTAGTAATTGAATAAGCATTAGAATGAAGGAAAAAACTTAACTATTTCTGTGGCATAACCACCCCCACAGTAACTGACCAACTGCCAAAGCAGAACATGACAAATTTTGGTGCACAATGTGTGCCAGAAAACAACAAAAGTTTTGAGAGCAGAAAACTGATCCTTGTGTTCCAGTGCCAAAGCTTCCTGCACAATTTGATGGAGAGTGTTACCAAGATAGAGCTGCCCAAGTCAGCATAGGGTGTTTTAGAGAATTTATATTGATAGATAAACTCTTTATTAACATGCAGTTTCGTTTGGCTTTTCGCTTAAAGGAAAACAAACAAACAAACAAAAAGAAATATAAGGGAATCATGGTCTGAGTTTTTGATTTCAATATGAACAGAATTAAAGTGTTATAAAGTATGGCAAAGAAGAAAATGGACAACAGGAAGAAGAGTTGTTAAACACATTTGTGCTGTAGGGGAAAAAAAAAAAAAAAAAGTAGGTTCTCTGCCTTCTCTTCCATGTCAAATGGAATGGATAGTGAAGTCAACTGTGTTAGAAAAATAATATAAGCTTCATTTTATAAAATAACTTATGAAGTAAGACTACACATGATATAGAGAAACTTCATACTGTGCTTCTTTAAGAGCTAAATGATATTTCATCTTGTTTCCTCAGCTATCATTTTTTTCTGTCCTTTCTATCGCCTTAATTTTTCCTCTTTAGCCTTCTATAGATATTTTTTTCTCCTATTAATTGTTCATCTTTTACTCTTCCTTCCCCTTTCACCACATCCCCACCTCTCAAGCCTCTTCCTTGCTTAATAGAAGGAAAGGAAGTTTGCACCTGTCAATCCTTTCTTTAATGGTTTAAAATAGTGGGTCAGCATATACAAACCACAAAATCTATTTAAGCTTTCCAATACAATGCTCATGCTCTGTTTTGGCTAACTGTAAAACTATTTACAGGCCTTCTTTACAATGTTGCTGATGGGAAGAAAGGCCCATACTCCTCACTGCATATTCAATTTTGAAAAAATTTAATTTAATTTTTGGTGGTAAATTTCATTTCCCAGTCAGATTGTTTTCTGATTCCAGACCATCTCTGATCGGGTTTCTAAACAATTGTTCCTATGCACAATCATTAAAAAGACTGCCAATTTACTGTTTAAAAACTTGTAGATCCCTACATTTATTCTTTCCTTATAAAAGAAGACTTGATGCTGCACATGGCCTTCTCTAATTTCATCACTGGTTGCTGGATTAGGCAGGAGAAATGTGAATACCTGTGTACTCACTTACCACTGAGATTTTTGGGTTTTGTATTTGGTTTGAGGTTTGGGGTTTTGGTTTGGGTTTTTTTTTTTTTTTTTTTTTTTTGAGTTTAGGGGTTTTGCTGGTGGCGGTGGTGGCTTGGTTTTGGGGGTTTTTTGAGTGAATAAGAGGAAAATGGTTCACTTCTGCAATGGTGCCAATACTGCATTTTTAATTAACTGTGGCAATGCAAATCTCCCAGGGTAGACATTCTTTTAGGTTTTGTGTTTAAAACTGAATAAATCAAATATTATTTTGACTGAGACTTACTTCTGGGTAAACTTGAATATAATAGTGGTCATGTTAGTGTTTCTTGTAAATATCTTTTGCCCCAGGGAGCCAATTATGGTGGCAAAATTAAAAAGTAATCCAGTTTTAATATGGTATTTCTACTATCCAATAATTGAATAACTTTATGAATTAAGGAGCTCACATTATTGTGGTCTCTTAAATGGCTCCCTGTGACACTAAATAAAAGAAAAAAAAATAAGGAAAACACAGGGGAAAAAAAACCCAAACCCAACCAAAAAAAGTCCCAACCAAGTCTGTTGTCATGCCGTAATTTCATTCAAGTTTGTGCTCCTGAGGAAGAGATATTTTTTTTAAAAAGCCCAAGCACGTTAGTAGTTGTTATTTATCCTAAAATCATGTAATTTCTATTCTAGCTATTAGCTGGCAGAACTCGTTTCATTATAATGGCAGATCCTATAATTTCAGGACTGTAATTCAGTTATAGCTGCTATGCCACAACAGGTGAAGCACTTGAATGAATCTGCTTGGTTTCATCAAAAGGCTATAACATGTTTTTCTAGTTAGAATCACAATTTATTTACATTCAGAAAAAGAGAAATAAAGAATATATAACTGGAGTAGGTGTAGCCTGTTATTTTCTGGATTACACCTATGTTTTACAATGACGTCTCTTTACTTTAGATTATCACAGGATTTCTAGGTTGGAAGAGACCT
>JMFS01038658.1:0-24787 GCA_000699545.1 Podiceps cristatus | reverse complement strand
CGAGCTGCAAGAGCACACTGCTGGCTCATTTCATGAAACAGCTTTGGGGGTGACATGGTATTCCCCAGGGCACATTGTTGGTGAGGAAAAACTGGAAAGGTCTTGGCTGAACATGGGTGAAAACCATCTAGATCCGGGTGGGTGAACTGGTGGATAAATCCACCAGACTCAGTGAACAAATTGAGCCTCAGTTGGCTCAACTCTGCCATTTGGTTGCAGCCCATCAGCTGCCGCCCATTTTGGATCCTTTTGCTGGAAGCCAGCACCCAACGAGGAGACCCCCCCTGCAATCAGGTCCTTTGCCCAGCACGTGGGAGCTGGGCAGTCAACTGGATTCTAAAAAACTGATTTCCATCCTCCCTCAAGAGCCGCCTTGGGCTGAAAACTACCGAGGGACAAACTGCTCAGGCAGCTGCTGCAGTTATTGGTCTTCCACCAGAGGAGGATGGGAGCCCGAGGCACGCAGACGTGTTCAGGTGATGATCACAACTAGAAAGTGATGGTCTCTGGGAGATGCTTGAGACAATCTGTGGGATCTAAGGAAGGGGAAAGGTCCCAGGAGAAAGTAGAAGGGGGTTGGCCCATCTGGGGTTTGTGTGCAGTCATAGGGTAGCTTCAGCTGTGGACCTGGACACCTTTGGTGTTACTGAGGCTGTGAGTGATGGACCCCAGCTGTTCGTGTTTCAGGGCCCAGAAAACGCCCTGGTCCTGAACCAGATCAGAAAATGCTGCTGAGGAGCTGGGGGCAGCTTGTCTCGCTCAGCGATGCTCTGTTGCTCTCCCGGAGAAGCTCTCATTTGGGATGGGGACACTGCAGCAGGATGTCACCAAACGCTGTCATGGCTCTGGGCAACCACAGAGCCCGTTCACACTGTCCTTGCAGCACATCTGTCTATCTGAGGCAGCTCTTGGTGAGGCTGGAGCCTGAATGATTATTTTAATGGCTTATCTGAAAGCACTGAGTCCTTAAATAATGGCTGCAAGTGCAATAATCTGCTTGATGCAGACAAAGAGGCATATAACTGCTCATAAAGAACATGATGTCCGCCAGTAGCTTTAGGGCCTACAGATCAAATACTGCTGTGACCTACTCTGCTCTGGCTGCTGAACGTTTCCCCAAGAGCATGCATATTAATTTTTTTAAAATATATACTGTTGTGCCTTCTCTGAAGGCAACTGGATTTTTGCCTTGGTTGTGTCAGATGTAAGATGTCCTCTGCCCCTAACTCCTTGCAGAAAGCGTGTAACGCCTGAGGCACCGTGTGGGTGATGCACTGGGCAGAACTGGCTGCCGGCACTAAGCTGAGCCTGAGACGAGGCTGTATGTTGCCTGCGGTCTGTGTGGGTGAAGGAAAATTTACACATTAGCTGCTTCTCTCCATGGCCCATGAATCTGAAGCCATTTATTCAGCAGTCCTGGACTCCCCTCTGTAATTCCCAAGTGCTGGGCTGTCCCTGGTGCCCGCTCTGATTCCTGGCATCACGGCTTCAGCTCGGGGAGATGCTGATGGCAGCCTAGCCGGAAGCAGACATGGATTTACGGTGGTGCCCTCTTCTCCTGCCTGTTCCCACCTCCCAAGAGAGCACTCGCAGCAGTGGCAGTGCCTTTTCCCATACCCTCAGGTGGTTTCCATGTCTGACCACGAAAAGTCAAATGGACACCAGCCGACGGCTGCTTTGGTCCCCTCCAGCACACACACCTAGCTGCATCTTGGACCAATCCCAGAGGCATCATCCCTTAGAAAAAAAACCCAAAGTCCACCACAACTGAGACTTCACACCTTATTAATCAGGTGGTGGAGCTGACCCAATTCACACTAACGAAGATTTGGGTGGGTATTACTGTCCCAGCTGCCTTATGGGCAGGTGTTCTGCCTTCCTGCCTGCAAGCCCACTACCCCCGAGTCATCTATTTACCTCCAGCCGGGCCATTTGTGCAGGAAGGCGGTGCTTGGGCCAGGTTAGAGGAGCACAGCTCGGTCCCTATACCACCACAGGTCTCTTCTGCCACAGATGGGTTTATGGATGGTGAAAGCTTCCTATGGAAAAGAGTCTTAACAGTGCTTGGATAAGCAAGAGGATGCTTAAAGACGTGCATGACTTCCTGGCTACCACAGCCAGTAATAGTTCCTCCACGAAGCAGAGTTATAGCTGAACTCTTAGTTTCCAGACTAAACAGAGCGGGATTTTTGTTCAGTCCCTTTTCTAAGCCTGTGGTAAGCTTTTCACAAACCAATCTCTTTATTTCAAGCCTGGCAAAGAATAAATACAGCTCTGTTCCATCTTGGTTACAGAGGGGTTGGAATTGAAGGGCAGGAGAGAAAAAAAAAAAAAAGGGGCAACATCCTCTTAACCTCTCCCTGAAAGCCTTCCCTTAATGCTGTTTGAGGAAATAAACTCAAGAGAGGATCATCTGTAAACTTTATTTTGAGCTTGTGTCATGAGTTCAAGCTCTTCCAGCAAACAGACGAGGAAGAGACATCTCTGAGAAGACACTGAAAGCAGCCGAAGTTCTCAGCAGAGCACAGGGCTGCAGGAGCCGCTGCTCTCAGAGAGCCACCACAATACTCCGAGCTTTCTCTGAAGCAAGTAAGTAGCAATGTTTCATGACTCTATTTAGATGTATCTATGAAACATCTTTGTGCAAAACAGCTTTCCATCATTTTCAGGGAATTTGGGGGCAGCTTCTAGAGGATACGTGGGAGAAGGACTGAAGGCAGCAATTGTTGATCTATGAAAGGACTTTCTGGCTTATGCACAATACGTAGTAAGCTCGTTTTTTGATGAGAAGATTTTCCCCTTTTAATTTTCTTTTTAATATAGGACTGAGAACATCACACTAGGCACGTGCAAACTTCCCAGCAATGAACAACGAAAAGATCCATAACAGGTGAGAGCGCAAGTAGCTGTCTCAGCTGCTTCCAGATTTACTCAAAGCCCATGGCTGTCACTCCTCGCGCTCCTGGCACTGCTCTGCAGTGAAACGAATAATTCACCGAACATATAATCCGGTTCCTAATCTGAGTGGTGATTGCTGGCAGCTGGCGACATGTTACTGGGGTAGATGTGACACGGCAGCACTGTTAAATATTACAGCTGGCACTTGCAGAGCAGCAACTCCGCACCAAAAATTAATATCCTTCTCCCAAGCTGTCAAGACCCATCCATGCACGTGCTGGCACAACGATATAATAAAATAGGTGTATTTAGGGGATAATCCAAAGCCTGCTTGAATCAGTGCAACCCCCTCTCCCACATGCACACGAATCATCTCTGCTTGCACTTCCAAGTGGCCGCTGGCTCAAGCGTTTATGACCAGCTCTAAGAGGAAGGTCATCTATAAACCTCCGTAGCTGGGTACAGCGCTCGGTTAATGCAGTTTAAATCAGAATGTCTCATGCAAGGCCCAGGGCCTCCTCGGTGATTAAGATACTATTTCTATTAAACATTAAAGGCTGCTCCACTTAAAGATTTTACCTAAGCTGCACTGTTGTGGTTTAACCCCAGATGGTGACCGAATGCCATGCAGCCGCTCGCTCCCCCCCCGCCCCTCCCCGGTGGGGTGGGGAGGAGAACTGGAGAGAAAGGAAAACTTGTGGGTTGAAATAAAGACAGTTCACCAGGACAGCAAAGAAAAAGATAATATTATATATCAATCATGATAATGATAGTAATAAAATATAATGATAATGGAATATACGAAACGAACAATTCACAATCTCTCACCTCCCGACGGCCTGATGACTGATAGAGCCCGTCCCAAGCAGCGATCACGGCATGAAACTGAGAGCGATCTCGGAACGATCCTGAGCAGCGATCTCAGAACGGCAAGTTCCAGAGAGCACGAGCGAGGGAGTAGAAAGAATGAACAAACAGCACCCAGGCCACCGGCTGCCCCCCACTTATATCCTGGGCACGATGTCTATGGTATGGAATACTTTGGCTCGTTTGGGTCAACTCTACTGGCCGTACCCCTCCCAGGTTTTTGAAACTGCACATTAGCAAGACCCGGGAAGCTGAAAAACATCCTCGATCCCTTAGCAACTGCTACTAGTAACATCAGTGTATTACTAACATTCTTTACACACCAAATCCCACACTAAATCCAAAACACAGTAGCTACTGGGAAGAAAATTAACTCCATCCCAGCCAAAACCAGGACCTGCACTCTGAAGAACGGCCCCAGGCGACAAACTTCTGTCTCACGCGGTGTAAGTAGTATTAGCCATCCTCTTGCCATTACTGTCCAAGGTGAATGTGCCGATCCATCCTGTCTGCCCCTTCGAATAAGTGCTGCTTAGGGGGGTAGCAAAAGGAAGGCGATTCCCTGTTTTGTGAAGTTAATAGCGGCTTTCGTCTAGACCTTCCTTGGTGGTGACCAAACCCCTGGTGAACATCTCCGTGCCCATCACTGCAGTGGGCAGCTTGGGATCAAGGAGGGTCTGTCATGCTTGGGGATGCTACAGTCCACTGTGGACCAGCTTCTGTATCATCTGCACAGCTTCCGGGATCGTGTTTCTCCCGGGAATGGCACATCTCCCACACTGCCAGCTCACCAGTGCAAATGGAGGCAAAGGACCCGCCACGGCTGTGCCTTTGGGGCAGGGAATTATCTGGGTAAGAGATAAGCCATCAGCCGACCTGAGAGAGCTGAGCTTGTAGATTTTGCCCTTACCTTGGATCTATTGCTAATCTTTGGATTGAGCGTTGATGGTGACGGCAGGAGGAAAGAGCAGGAGGGGAAGGAAGATAGGGTTTGATTCCACTAAGACAAGTGAGCTCATGCTGCCTTGAGCGGTATAAATGGAGAAAGAAAAGGTAAAAGGTCCTATCAAGCCCTTAGAGTGATACAACAGGATAATTTGGGTGAATAAGGAATATTTTGGGCTGTCCCAGGGGATGTTTTGTGTTACCTGAGTTGGAGCAAAGTCCTGTGGATTGTGAACATGCTTCTTATCAAGGTCCGTGCCTTCCCCTGTTGCTCTCGCCACTGGTCTGTGCCATGGTCCTGTGCTGGGCTCCCGTGTTGGAGGGTCAGCACAGCAGCTCTGCTCACCGTGTGCACTGCTCTGGGGCACGAACAGCCCCCGGACTCTGCGGGTGAAACGATAGCTCTCCATTTTGCACTGAGAGCTCCATCAACACATGTCTTCCAAATCCACAGGACACAGAGACTAGAAATATCCAGGTCATCTCTCTAGAAGAGCAACTGGTGCAGACTTTCTGAATGAGGTTTCATAATACCAATGGTTAGTGGGCTCTGGAGATATTTTTTTTTTCCTCCTGGATGATTGCTGAATAGACCTAGAGAGGAAACTGTGGGGAGGTGTACCTTTGATTGATATTTCAAAAGAAAATGCAGTGCTGGAATCAAAGCATCTCAAGCAAACTGTTTCATTCCAGCTCCTCAAATTCTCATGACGCAGTTCTCAAAGGTTACCCAGTCTGCACGGCGATTATCAGCTCCTCTCTGTAATTGCCTTGGGTGGAGACTGTCTGAGTTTAAAGTGCTCCTGCTGCGGGAATTTTTGCTTTAGTACTTTTCCTGATTTATGAATGGAGATGGGTACGAAAAGAAGTCCAGACCCGCTCCCTCGGAGCGCAGCTGCCTCGCAGGGCTGGCTGTGCAGCAGGGGCTCATCGCGGCCCGCACCAGCCCTGCCCTGGGCATGGCCAGGGGCTGCCGCATCCCTGTCCTCAGAGCCTCCTCGCGCTCCGTGTTGGACAGATTGCTTCTCCCTACGACAGGGATGCAGCTTGTGGTGAGGACACTGGGGAGCTGGCAGTGTTGGCCTCAGCATACTTGCCCATAACAAGAGCCGTTGCTTGTCTACTTTTCATGGGGAACCATAAGCCGTTTCAAAGAACTGTATGTGACAGGTAGTCCTTGCCCGCCCTCGCTGCGCCCACCAGCACTGATTTCCCTCCAGCCGGAGGCAGCCTTCACGTCTGCTGGGGAGGCAGGCAGCGACAGCCTTTCAGACAGGGCTCGCACCAAGTGTTTCGCTGGCTGGTGTCTTAAACCAGTGTTCCTCTGCTTTTGAGTGCACGTTCTTGCTTTCTGCAGTTTTGCAGGTCCTAACAAGCGTCCCCACCCTTGTATGAATTCCTGGGAACAGCAGTTTCTCCAGGTTTCCTTGGGGCAAAGGAACCAGCACGCACCAGGGCCACACGGCCCAGGAGGGCTTTGGAAGTACAAGACGATCGTATGAACGGTCACTGGTGTCTCAGTATCTTTAGTAAGCGCATCTTGAGATTTCCACTTGAAGACACTTCTGACTGCCTGGGATAATGGGATCTTGAACAGAAAGAGGAAGAGAGGATTATATTTCACAGGGGAACTTATGGAAAAATTCAGTTCAGCCAGGGTTGTGAATGGCTGGGCTGGCGGGATCACCAGAGTACTCAGGAACCAGCACGCTCACCAGTGTTGACCTTCACCCGAGGTGAGAGAAGCAAATCGGTCCATGGCTGTGAGGGCAGTTAAATTAGTTGAACTGTATTTTGAGATTGCCTTGAAGTCACTCCCACGGCTGGAGATGTGCTGGGAGCTGCGTCCTCCTCGCGAGGCCGAGGCGGGGTGTGTTTCTCTGTCCCTGGGATGGAGAAGGGAGTCTGCGAAGAATGACAAGTTGTTGAGTGAACATGTTGTAATTTCAAACCACTCTGCGGAGCCTAAACTTGATTATCATAGTAAGACAGAGCAGGCAGCAATTTTTTACGCGGGATCGTTTTCTGTAAGCTGCAATAATATTCTCGATGCTTGTTTTCTTTAGAATGATCGGAGATGCAATCTTCTCTTGTGCTGGGATTTTCCCACAATAGCTTCTCCAAGTTTGTGGCGTTACTCGTGATTATCTAGGTAAAAGCAGAGGTGGCTGCAGCAATACCAACACATTTCTGTTAAGCAGCCTTAGGTCTCCAGTCAATTCCTAATGGAAAGTAATGTCATCATCCACATTTTACAGATGGAGAAAGTCGCCTTTTGGTGGAAATTTTGTCAAAGATCATTTGGCAGAGGTGGAAATAGTCTGGTGGGCTAGCTACAACACTGCAATAGGTAACAGGTGTATAAAGATCAAGAATATCAAAATGATAGGCTAGTCTGAAGCAGTATTGCTGTACTGAAATTCAAGGAGCCATAGCAGTTAAAATCAGTCAAAGATCAGCTTCGTTTATATAGTAACTGGAACAGACATAAAATTACAAACAGGTTTTTAGAAACATTGTCCAGGGGTGGTTACGTGCTGTGATGATTGATGGATTGAATTCTTAATACTCCCTTTGGGTTTACTATAAGCTGCTCACACTTATTATAGATCTACTATATTTAATTTTGTTACCAAGTTAATTGTATTTTCCCTGAGAGCTCCAGCAGCCTGCTGTGTATTACCGTGTCTTTGCCAATGAACTGCTCCGCTTATTGGCTAATAACTGACTGTAAGAATTTCCTTTATAAATGCAGTCTCCTTAAACGTTTCTGATAACATGGTCTGCATAAACATTCTTCTGGCTTCTCTTTCAGTTTGCATAGCAATATTTTGAGTTACTTAAAGGTTTAGCGCCCCTTTGTCATATTTACTATCAGTACCTGAACTGTAAATATAAAAATTACTAGTTTGTGAAAGCCACTGCAATTGCTCCAAAATCTCCCTCAGTGCAAGTGAATCTTGAAACAAAGGCTTAAGATTGGCTTTGTCAAACTGTGCAGGGTAGCTAGGGAATAAGTGTAAGGCTGGTTTTTTTTGTTTGTTTGTTTAAATTTTTATTTTTAGGCCTCTATTAGACCGTCAGCAATTCTTTTTTTTTCTACATTTGAGAATGTCTGAGCATTTTATTCACAGCTTCAATGTAGTATTTATACCAAGCACTCCTGATACACAAACAACAAGCAGTACGTATACTGTGACTAGTTTGATACCATGAGGGGGTACCCACAATGCTCCCTGCGATAGCAAAGGGCTCACAATTGCTGGGTAAGAAGAGTGCTGGGGTCCCACTTGGGGTGTCCAGCCTGTTGCTTTAAGTATCTCATTCAGCTATGACTAATGTTTTCAGTGTGAGTTTGTTTTCTCGTGCTAGTAGAAATGTTGATGCTGATTGCAGAGACTCACAAACTCTCCCCATGCACTTTGCCATAATATAGCTCTTTCCTTTCTTATTACTTATGTTTTCCATCATGCCCAAACAGTGCTGGGATGTTTTCTTTCTGTTATACACTAAATTCTTTAACTCTGCACAGACAGTTTCTGTGGTGGATTTCATTTGTCACTGTTGGAGAAGCAAGAGGAGCAGTAAACTGGTGCTGGCCACCCTCTATAGGGAATTACTCTTCCCTTAAAAGAAGTCGTTGTCATGTCTATGTCTATTCACAAACAATTTCTAGAGAAAGTCTTTTAGTTCAGATCAGAAACTCACCAAAGTTGGAGTCCTGTAAACATTTACTAATTTATACAGAAGAGCTCCAGGAGAAGAGAGTGGCCATACCACTGTCCTGGAGGTCGGGATGCTCTGCTTTGGACATGGGAGATGGAAGTGTAAGTCAGTCCCCACACCACATCAGGGAGATGATTTCCATGTTGTCCTGGTTTCGGCCGGGATAGAGCTAATTTTCTTCCTAGTAGCTGCTTTAGTGCTGTGTTTTGGATTTAGTAGGAGAATAATGTTGATAACACACTGATGTTTTAGTTAAGTCAAGGACTTTTCAGCTTCCCACGCTCTGCCAGCGAGGGGGGGCACAAGGAGCTGGGAGGGGGCACAGCCAGGACAGCTGACCCAGGCTGGTCACAGGGGTGTTCCATACCATATGGCATCATGCTCAGTACATAAACTGGGGGGAGTTGCCTGGGGAGGGACCGCTGTTTGGGGACAGGCTGGGCATTGGTGAGCAATTCCATGGTATCATTTGTTTTGCATATTCTTTTATCATTATTATTATTATTATTCTCCCTTCTTCCTTTGATATCCTGTTAAACTGTCTTTATCTCAACACATCAGGGTTTTTTCCCTCGATTCTGAGTGAACGAGTGGCTGTGTGGTTCTTGGTTGCCGACTGGGATTAAACACATGGCCAAGCCCAATTAACTAGTTGTTGCCTACTCTTGGTATGGAGTTTATTCTTTATTGGGAGCAACAGATTAGTCCCAGGCACAGAAAGGTCATGTCCTAATGTCCTACATGGGTTGTGGTTTATCTTTGGCCAGACCAGTTGATTGATTCCTTTAATTCAACCCTTTCTTTCTCTTTTCTGACCAGTGGAGGTCCTTTGATTTGTCCATACATGACATATACTGCAAAGGCATTAACTGAAGCTTGCTGAGATACCAGATGCAGCCATACAGTATGTTGGGCTGATTAGGGTGGGCAAAACACTGAACTAATGTGTCTGTTCTGCTTCCAAGACCCAAGCTCGCTCAGTCTCTGCATGTCCTCGCATTGTACAGCTGGTTTCTGGGCATCCCAAGGCTCAGCATCAGCTCTCCCTACACACTGTGACCCTTGGAGCTTCACACCATAATGAGGATTTTGTGTGACAGCAGCATTGCTAAGAGTGAAGCCCTGATGAGCCTTGGAGAATCCATCCCTTTACACTCAGACCAAGGAGCTGCTGGAGCGGAGGCAAGACTCGCTGGCTGGTTTTAGCAAAGATGACGGTCTGGTTGTGTCACAGCTCTCTAGGTGCTATTTGCTGACATGATCCTGTGATCGTCCCTCTCCTTGTCACGCCATCTTTCAGGTAAGAAGCACAGTCTCGCTTCTGTGCCTTGCTGTCTGCTTATCGCCTGCTGCTGCTGGAACAGAGAGCAGCTCCTGCTTGCAGTATGACAAGGAAGCTTTGATCACCCAGACAAAATCAGGGTTAAAATGGAGCTCAAAGTCCCCTTCTCCTCCCCTTGCACAAAGGTACTGTCTTCACCAGGGCTGTGGCTGTCTAGTAGTCGAGGCGATTGTGCCTTCAGCTGCTGGTGTTGATCGCCTGATGCTGCCGTTTGTCTACCGCTCGCGGGGCACAGCCTGTGGCCAGCAGACTGGAACCGACAGTCTCTGGCTGCCAATGTTAACGCTGCTTCATGGATTGGCTGCCAGGAGCCTCAGTGGTGGTTGGCACAAGAAAATTTCTTCTTGGGCAATAAAGTGTCAGCTAGACAAGGATCCTCGCTGGAGCTGGCCTGGAGATCCAGAGGTCTCTCCTGCCTTCGCATCCCCTGTTCATGTAGCATCCCCCTTTTCTGTCCAGGCTGCTGGAGTAGATGGCTTGCTCCTTGTAGATCTGAAATGAAAACCTATAATGAATGTAAATCATTCTCTGCCCGTGCTGCTGGCAATCTCTGCTTTCTAACAGCCCAAACAAAACACTTCTGAATGTAGAGGGCTGGAGTGTCCACCTCCCTTTACTGTAGCATTGAGCTATGAATGGAGGGTTCACAAATGATGGGATACCACTTGAAGTGGCTCAGGATAAAACATATCAAACATGTTTATAGAGGAAATGTGGATTTTTTTATTTTTTTATTTTTTTTAGCAGGTAGCTAGCAGTGATGCTTTGTACTTGTATCACCTGTAACACGTTGGGGATCAGGCTGGAGGGAGCACTTGCCTGCAAGGAAAGCTGATTAACCTTTGCTGTGCCGTGCTTTGGACAAGTTAAAAGGATCTGCGGACCTACAAGCTATTTACAAAGGAGAATAGACTTTTAAGGGAGTTTATTAAACTGAAGTGTTTGGGTTTTTTTTTTCCCCCCATGGTGAGAGTACCTGTCTCTCTGTGACTTGTCCTTGAGAGGACAAGTCACTTGTATTCCCCATCAGGAGAAATCTCAGGGAGCCGGGGTATCATCCTAAGAACCTGCACAAGCTCTGGCAGCCTGTGAGGTTGAAGGTGGAAATGGCTGGGGGAAGTTTTCTGGCTTCTGCCATGCACTATAAATGTATCTTTGTTTTACAGCTGAGGAAGCCTGAGGCAAGAGGAGATGAATTTGGCCTAAAGTCACGCTGGCAGCTGGCTGTTCCCCCTGAGCCACAAGTCAAGGAAATTATTGTGTTGCTTTGAGATTTTTGTTTGGAAGGATTTTTTGTTTAATCTTCCTTCAAGTGCCTATTAGGAGATGATTCTTAAAGGTAGGCATCTATTTAAGGCTGTCATCAAGGCTTCTTACTCTTCAGGGTGGTAAAAATGTGGAGCAAGTGAAAAGGGTAAAAAAGGGGGATTTTTAGATGCTAATGAGGCAGTCATTTGTTAGATGACTTTCAAAGGTGGTAAATGGAGAGCAATACCTTGTCACAAAACATTCACAAGGACAAGCTCTAAGTTAGCTGCTACTATCCAGAAAAGAGATCTTCAAACTGTGGCAACATCTTTGAAAACGCTGCCAGACTCAGCAGTGCTCAAAAAGGAAAACAGCATGGGAGGGATTATTAGGCAGGAACAAATAGCAAATCAGAAACTATCGCTTGGCTTTTTCTGCAGAGCCACAGTGCGTCTGCAGTCACATTGTGTATTTCCCCATCTCAAAAAGGACAGGCAGAACTAGAGGAAGAAACAGTGAAGGACATCAGAGATGACCAAAGATATGGAACAACTTCTGTACGAGGAAATGTGAAATAAATCAGACTCTTCGGGTTGGAACAGAGATTATCAGGGGAAGAAAATGATGGAGGTTTGTAAAAGCAGCAGAAGCTTGGGGAAGATTTAAGGCAGTGGTTAAACATTCTCCCAATGAAGAGACTAAGGGGCACTAACAAGTGCTCAAGTGGGATTCTTTGAAGAAACAAAATTAATTTCCCTTCACAATATGCATTTTACTGTGTAGAATGTGTTGTTGTAAGACACTGTTTATAGAAAACCCTATTCAGGCATTCAAGAAAATCAGGGAAGAAAAGTTGGTTTTGATGCAGTTTAGCAATTACATGGAAAAATGTCATGCCACCTGTCTGAGGAATTTGGACTAGGATGGGATGAAGTGCCCCCTGGTTATCATTCTCCATCGATTACAGAAGGAATGTAAAGGTTCAGTTGAGGCTAGATGTGTACGTTTTGGACAGCTGAAGGAAGGTGTGATAATTCTTCTCACCCTTTCTGACACATTGTCCTTGGAACTGACTTGCACAAGGCTTGTAGGAAGATAAATTCTTTCAGGTACGAGATGATGAGCCCAACCTGTGATCAAGTCAGCAAAAAGCTGACTTCTCTGGCTTAATGCTGGAAAAGCACAGGGACAGCAGTTGGTGTCCTGAAAAGATAAGAACCAGACCCAGAAAGGAGCAGAGCGAGACAGAGTGCTTTAGAGCGGAGAAGGGACGGGAGGAGAGATAGGCCAGACCTTTGGTACACAACTGGCAAGGCCTCAGCACGCAATTGGCATCGATCGTTGCTTACCCTGAAAGGAAATCAAATGCTGAAAGCCATGAGCGTTCCCTCAGCTGTGATAATAATTCTGCATATTACAGGTTCAACTGGGTTTGTTTTGAATGTTTTTGTAATCTTTTAAGTAACATTTTGAGGCTACTTTCCAAAGTGATTGCTTGTATTTGCAGTTTGTTTTTTTTTTGGTTTGGGTTTGTTTTTTGTTTGTTTGGTTTTTTTTTTTTTTTTTTAGCACAGTCATGATGTGCCTTTGTCTGTAGCATTTTGCCTCTGATTTTTCTCCTGCACCTCACCAAGCAGTGCTGTCGCAGAGCGAATGCTCTCTCAGCTGAACAGGAGGGTAGACGCAGTAAGCAGCAGGCTGCAATTATGTTACGGAGATTGTTATTTCCTCCAAGAAAGCAAAACCTTTGTCAATGTTTCATTGCCAAGTGTGCCATGACAAGGCAACCAAAGAAGGAGGAGGAATGAGGGGCCAGTTTTTTATCCCACGTTTTCCTGTGCAGGTCATGATTATTAGTGATTTATTTTGTGAGGTCCACTCAGACACCCGCTGGACCTGATTTGGAGCTCTCCAAGCTACAACTGAAGGCACAGAGAGCTGTGCTTTGAATGTATAAAGTGCTAAAACACAATTAAATATCTGGAAAGTCAGTGCCTTTGTCTCTGCACCTACTTCCATGTAAAATGAGGGCGGCAAGGCCTTTTGACGCTAGCAGTGTGTTGTGAAGATAAAGTCAAAGAAGTGACTTCTGCACTTTGTTTGCAAAACTCCCAGTTTCTCCTGTGATGAGTGTCCCAGAAAAGTCCCACAGGGAATTATTCATGTTCTGTTCAGTGCAGAGGTTTGGTGCTGTATGGAAAATAGGGGCTCTGCTCTCACACAGACGAATTTTTCCACAATATTTTTCCACACAGAGTGTGGAAAAATAGTGGCTTGGTGTCTTGTCCCCACTGTGTCAGCACCTGCACGAGGTAAGACTTGCAGGAAAGATAATACGCAACCATGTCATGGAATATGGACTTGAATTCAGGGAGATAAGTAAAAGCTAGCTTTGAGGTTGTGCTACTTACTAAGTCCTAGAGATGTGAGAGGGGATGTGTCTGGTAGGACCAAGAATGGGGGTGGCTCTGTGACCAAGTCAAGGGTTGAAGAGAGGGTGAGGAGGAAGAGCTATCCTTTGAACTAGGCATAAATAATACAGCTTTTGGAAGAGGGGCAACTGTACAGGGAAGGGGGGGCTTGCCAGAGCCATTTCATAACTGCCAGTTTGGGTATGGGGCATGATTTTACCAGGTGGTTAAAATCCATACATCACGGCCCTGATGGCACAGACAACCTTTAGTCTGGTGTTTCTGAGCTTTTTTGTGCTCGACTTTGTAACCTTAACATTAATGGTCTCTGTTTTCAATGTAATAAATTGAGAGGTAGCAACAGAAATTTCAGATACACATGACATCTCCTTGAAATGGAAACATTTGATTTATACCACAATCAAATAGCTAGCAGGGAGGTAATTTATCACAGACAAAGGAAAATGACTGGAAGGCCTTATTCTTCATACCAAATGCTAGGAAATGGTTATTACTGCTCTAAATTTCAATAGTATAAGAGTCACGGTCCTGGGATTAGTAAATTTATTTCTTTTAGAAATTATGCTAGCAAATGTGTCAGTTCCGTGTTATACGCCAAACAGGAACCCAGCACCACCCTGGCTGTGACAGGAGAAGGATTCATAGAATCACAGAATCGTGAAGTCCTTTGGGTTTGAAGGGACCTTAAAGACCATCTAGTTCCACCCCCCTGCCATGGATGGCCAGGGACACCTTCCACCAGACCAGGCTGCTCCAAGCCCCATCCAGCCTGGCCTGGAACACTGCCAGGGATGGGCCAGCCACAGCTTCTCTGGGCAACCTGGGCCAGTGCCTCACCGCCCTCACAGGGAAGAATTTCTTCCTTAGATTGCCTCTAAATCCACCCTCTTTCAGTTTCAAGCCATTACCCCTTGTCCTATCGCTCCATGTCTTTCTCAAAAGCTTTCTCATAGGCCCCCTTTCAGTACTGAAATGCTGCTAGAAGGTGTCCGGGAGTCTTCTCCTCTCCAGACTGAACAACCCCAACTCAGCCTGTCTTTGTAGGAGAGGTGCTTCAGCCCTGCCCTGCAGTGTGAATTCTGCCACATATGGGGCTATCACACACCAAAAAAACAAAAAGAAAGCAATTTTACAGAGCCAGTGCTCTGTGGCACTCTCTTAAGTAGATCTCGGGGCACCCCAAGTACCAATTTTGTCATTGAAAACTGATGCTGCCAGCAGTGTTTGATATGACTTGAACATTTCTTTCTGACTAAAAAAAAATACTGGGTTCTCATAAAGATAAAGATTCAATTAGTGCAAGAGGGAAAAGAAGAAAATTAATCACCACGAGACACTGAAAATGTTAATGGCAAGTTGCAGTACTTTGGAAAACAAAAAAAAAGTACTACAAATTAAAAAGAATATATTTAGGTAAAGACATTAACAGCCAGCTCTGTTCCTGATGAAAGATTTAATAATTTATGTGATGAATAGCAAATAGTTTTGATGTTATCTGGGTCAGTATTTCAATATGACAGCTCGTCTGGCTGCAGAGTATGTTGGTCTGTGCTGATATTTGACAAGCCCTGTTAGATACACAAGGCAAACTCTGATCATGTAAACACCAAAGACCGTGTTTAAATGACTCCAATGCAATACGTGGGATTGTTAAAGGCAGAACCATATTGCCATTTTCCTTCTGGCCCTATAGGTCACATTTGATTATATCTTGCATAATAAAACTGAAGGAACTAGAATCAGAATGGGGTATTGTGGTAAAGAGAGAGAAAGGCAGTGATTTTTTAATAACATGGTATCTAGGACCGATTCCCTGGTGCTCTGGGGTTGGATGGACTCTCTGTTGCGGGAGACTTCCTAGGTGCAGCGTGGCTACGGGTAGAGCTGATTGTCCAACCTGTGAGGAAGACTTGGCTGCAACAACCTCAAGATCCTGTTTCGGGTGTAGCTTTCAACGGTTTTATGATCCTTGGGGCTCTTGAGGATGGGAGTCCACTAGTACGAGGAGATGCACACCTGTTCCAGGCCCCTGGAAGAGACATCCCTGCCTGTGCTTAGGGGTAACAAGCAACATACCTCATGTTCTACCTGAGTTTAAACAGTTGTATGGCGTTTGAGAAACATGGGATAAGAGGCTTTATTATATATAAGAATATCAGACTGAAAGGATTGCCCAGTGCTTGTCAGTGGTCTAGAAAGCTCTTTAAATACAATGTCAATGAGAAGGGGAGAACGAGGTGTGTATATGGGGATCCTACCTCTAATGGGTGAAGCACTAACATGAAACAAGCAGCAGGCTAGGTGATCTCGAAGGAAGAGATGTGATGATATGTGTGAATTCTGAAATGCTTCTGGAAGCAGGGAAAAAAATAAACAGCAGAAAAGTTTGGGGAGCAGCAGGTCTCTCTATGGACACAGAAATAAATCTCCAAATAGCGGAGCTCAAGCAGGAAGCTCAGAGGCAGCCATAAAACGTGCAGTGCCATCTGGGAACAACCTGGGTTTAATTAGAGAACTGTTTGCAAAAGAGATCTGCTGTCCCTCCCAAGCTTTCTCCTTGGACACAGGGACAGAGCCCCAGACAGCCGCGCAGGTTTAGGCGCTGGAAAACAGCCCTTGGAACAGCTTTGCCTTTGGTAGAAAGTAACGGCTGAAAATTGTACCAGCAGAGGGAGCGGGACACCAGATTTCCTTTTTCTTCATAGGCATCTAATCCCAGGAGATTCCAGAGAGAAGACAGATGTTAGAAGACGAACTTCACCCACTGATCTTTCAGAGAAAGTGTTAATTGATGTAAGTTTTCTCCCATGGCTATGAAGTAGCTGCAAAGGCAGAAAAATAGTCTCCAAATAGTCATTGCAGCAAATATTACGGAAATAGCTCACAATGTTTCTGGGATGCTGGCCAGACCATTCCAGTTTTATTTCTTGTCCTGTCATGAGAGATCCCAGATTTGGGGCATATGACCGAAACAGGCCTGAATACTCTGGGTAACGGAGCTGCAAAATGCGATGAGACCTGGAACAAGAGGCTGGGTCGAGGGGGAGCTCCCCCCTCCCCCTTCATTGGGGGAAGGTGGCCGGGCTTCTTTGGCAGGCAGTTTGGGTGTGACGCAGTGCTGCTGCAGGGACTACACACAGCAGCAGCAGATCACAAGTCCTACACGTCCATTTGTGGGGCAGAAGAGAGGTCACAGTGCTGAGCTACAAATGTGGCAAGTGTGAGCCCAAAGAGGAGGGTGCATGGAGCTCCAGCCAGATCTGTCACACGATAAAGGTGCAAAAACATGACAAACCTGGCTGGAAGAAATCCAAGGAATCTGAATTCATGAGATCCTTCTGGAGAGGGGTTGAGGATGTCAACACTGTTTGGAGATATGACAAAGCGTGCTGAAGCTGGGCAGTGAAGACCAACTGCAATCTGCTTGACTTAGCCCAGTAAACAGATGGAAAGAAAAGGATAAAAATCAACCTCACCTTCACAGACAGTTCATGCCATAAAAACCTCATTCCCAAAAGCAAAAAGGCTCAGCTTGCAGTTGTACTCCTCCAAAGGGTGATGTACCCAGCCTCCTGAGGCTAGCAGGGAAAGCAGAGCACAGCTAAAGGTACTGTCCCAAGCCTGGGAGGCCTTGCTTTCTCCACATAATTTATCCATCTGACTGGCCAGTGCATCTTCAGGGAAGATACGTGCATACACACGCACATTTACTTGGCTAATCCGAGTGCTTGCCATTGGCCTCTGCTGAGTTGTGCTGCCCTACACCCTCCCAGGTGCAATTCAGGTAATTCAGAGCATGCAGTCAGCAAATCCATCAGCCTCGGAACAGTGCAACAGCCTGCTCTTCTGCCTCCTGGAGGTATATGTGACTCAGGATGAAACATCCCTGCCTTTAGAAGCATCGGGATGACTTTTTTTTCCAAGTCAAGTCACAGTTATTTAGTGGTGAATCAGAGAGCTTGATTAGCATAAAACTTCAGAGCCATTTGGGATGTGCTATGAAACACTTCATGGCCTCCAGCTGCCAGCGCAGAAACGTATCATCTCCTTCGATCCTTTGTTATAACTCCCAGTGCTCTGCAGTTTTCTCAGATGCCCCATGACATCTTAAATGACACTGGATGATGATGTTCAGGTCAATGAACTGAGCCTTGACTCGCAGTAAGAAGTGGAATGGTCTCACGTTAAGAAGCCTTCTGGAGTGAAAGTGCAGCCTGTGTGATGGGAGACTGGGCACAAAGGGTCCTTGGTGAGTGGCTGCAAGCTCTTCTCTTGAGAGCTGGGACTGGAGAGTCCTTGGGACACGTACGGCTGTGTCATCCGGCTGTTTACACCGGAGCAGGAGATGATCAGTGAGGTTACTTTAGGCACCAGCTACAGACTCAGCCTAGGACATCAGAAGGAGCTGAGCCTCTATCCTTCCGTAGCGTATTCATCTGAAGTCCAGGGGATGGGATCAGTGTTATTGCTGTGGCTAAGTCACATTGCTCGTTTTAATCTCCATGCTGTTGGGAGCGAGTCTGTAGAAGAGGTCGCTTTCTCCAACAACACAAGATATGACAAAAAGAAGGACGTAGAGGAGGATATCTTTCTTTTTGGCTTAACTGGCCAGAGTGTGGAGCATCCTAAAGGAATTGTTTTATGTAGGCAGGGAGAAGTGCGGGAAGGAAAAGCTGAGGATAGACTGGAGAGCTGCTGCTCAGGTAATACTTTATGTATCACTGGGAGTTTTAAGGGGTTATAGAGCTGATCTGAAGACACCAAACTCTCAGATGATCAGGCCTCATTCCATCAGCATCTTCTCTGTTCACACATAGACCAATCTTTGCCACCAGGAGGTAGTAGAAATTTTTGAGTTTTTCATGCCACTTTCCATGAACTCTTATCTCCTCAAAACACCAGCTGGGAGACTTCATAGGTGCAGACGTATTGAAAGAGCCAGGACTTTATTATCTGCAAGAAAGCTGCCTTGTAAAACTGCCCAGTGTTACAGATTTCTTGTGTGTGATACATGGAGCATTGCTCGTTGTGGGTCCTGCTGTGGCTTTTCCTGCTGATGTCCAAAGCAATTGAAAAATTAGCATAGAAGATCACAGGGCAGAGGAGATTTCTGACCTGAATCATGAGCTCAGTGTTGTCCCAACACCCAGCCATCCAGACACTTCTGTGTCAGTGCCTCAACATGTTCACTTTCCAATGCCGCCAGCCTCCACATCCAGGGATGGGGAGAAGTATACAAAATCTTACCAGATGCTCAAGAAACCAGATGCTCAAGTGTGGGTCCCATCACAGCTGACTCCTGAGTCGCAGTGTAGAACTCCGATTCCTCCTTGCCTCCCAAAGGCTGCAGACTGTTCAGAGATCAAATTCTGGTTTGAATGGGAAGGGCAGGCGTTAGCAGGAAGGTGGGCCCTTGAAAATACCACCATAGATTTATTCCAAAAAGTACCTCTTTTCTCTACAAATATTCATTTCCTATCACTGCCGTCAGACTGGAATCTGAAAGTCCAGCCAGACTTTGTCCACCCCAATTCTCATTGCTCCCAAGAAAGATCTGCTGCTGGTATACATGGCCACAGCTCTCCTGAAAAGAGCACAAGACCCTAGTTGTGGCCATTCATCATTCTCAGACCTTGCTGAAGAAGTGAGAGTTGGAAAAAAAAAAAAAAAGTGTTGGAGCAGGTCCAGAGGAGGCTACAAGAATGATCCGAGGGCTGGAGCCCCTCTGCTGTGAGGACAGGCTGAGAGAGTTGGGCTTGTTCAGCCTGGAGAAGAGAAGGCTGCGGGGAGACCTGATTGCGGCCTTCCAGTACTTAAAGGGGGCCTATAGGAAAGAGGGGGAGAATCTTTTCAGTAGGGACAGCGGTGACAGGACAAGGGGTGATGGTTTTAAACTGAAACAGGGTAGGTTTAGGCTGGATATAAGGAGGAAATTCTTTACGATGAGGGTGGTGAAACACTGGAACGGGTTGCCCAGAGAGGTGGTGGAGGCCCCATCCCTGGAAACATTCAAGCCCAGGTTGGACGGGGCTCTGAGCAACCTGATCTGGGTAATGGTGTCCCTGCTCACTGCAGGGGGTTGGGCTAGATGGGCTCTGGGGGTCCCTTCCCACCCAAAACATTCTGTGATTCTATGAAAAAGTAGAGCAATGGGTATAAACCAGCCTATGAGCTGAACTCCAGCCATCGAAGAAGGAAGGCAAACGGCACAGTCTGTACTTCGCAAAAATGTGTCTCAGCCCATCTTAAGCGATGTAGAACACAGTAGCCATGTGCTATTTGCATTTATAGAAATGTAGAATTGTTTAGGTTGGAAGAGACCTTTAAGAAATTTGTATGGTGTTCTGTAACTGTTACTCTTTCTTTGTCCTTGAGACTGAGCAGAGGTGCCTTGGATGACCCTTAAAGAGCAAATACCTGCAACAACCAGTTGCAGTTTGGACAGAGGCTCTTCTCTGATTCCCCTCTCTTTGAAACAGGCATCACTACATTGGCAGTGCTGCTGCTAAATAAATGTTTCCAGGAAATGTTTGAGAGCATGGGCTCAGAGGAATAGCTACCTCCCTTCACTACTTGGAAACAAAAACGATGTGTGCCCTGAAAGCTCCTATTTTTTGCTAGCTGTAGTTAGAATAAATGTACAGAGCCGGGGGCTTGCATTTTGATACATCTTGGGGGCAAATGTTAACTACCCTCTGTCTCCTAGAGCCCCAGTGGTTCAGAGCACAGACATATTCATACAAATTGCTTTGTAGCATGTGGAGTGTTTAAAGCTTCACCGCTGTCTGGACTACAGGTGCAGAGGAAGAAAAAAAATGTGCATAAGCCATTTCTTCAGGTGCTGCCCATGGAACAGGTGGGTTCAGCCCCGGCAGCATCTCCTGTCGCCCCCCGTCCTGCGGCAGGCTCGGAGCGCGGGTGAGCTCTAAGGGCCGGGTGTAGGCTGTTCCCCTTCTGGGGGTGAAAACCACAGCCCGGTTTGGGATCGGGAAGGCATTTTTTTTCTAGCTCAGACTGTCACTGTTCCAGTCTCTGCATGGACACATCTTGCTTGTCAGCCTCCTCCTGTTTCAAAACTTCTCTTTCTTTCTGTTCTTTTCTTTCCTGCTCATTCTCATTTGTCTTCCTTGTTCTCCAGCTTTCCTTTTGTTATTTTTCTGGCAGCTTTCTCCTCCACCCTTAATACCATCTTTGGTTCTCAGTTTCACAAAGAATTGATTGTTTCTGTTCTGCCTCCCCTCAATGAAATCAACTGGCATTAAAAAAGCTGCCTAGCTCATTGCCAAATCAAAACCTTTTAATATCTGGTGATGCTCTGAAATACTTTGGAACTAAACTTTAAATTTTGTTCCAAGCTGGAATCTCCCCAGTTTTCAAAGAGGGGGGAAAAAAGCTCTTAAAACCAAGCTTAAAACCAAAAGCATCTTTACACTAAATGGTTTCATATTGTCAATGAGTCTCTTTGACCTTGATGTCAATGGAGAGACTACTCCATCCTTCATCCCTCGTGCGCGTGAGGCAGAGTGCGCAGGAACTGGCAATGCTCCAGGGACTTTCATGGGTACCACTTAAGAGGACAATTAAAGGAACTTTAAATGCTACAGACTTTCTTCTTCCTACCCACAGGTCCAGCTTCTTCATCTTTATGCCAGTTTTACACCATCATGACTCGTCTGAGAGGAGAACTGGGGCCATAACATGCAAAAGAATTTTCTTCAAATGACATGAGAGAAGTCCTATTTGCCATGCTTTTTAAAAGGTTCTTGCTAAGTTCCAGTCCAAGTCAAAGTGACACAGTCTTGTTAACAAACCCGATGGTATATTGGAATGAAAACAGTTCATTTGGAATAATCAACTTGTAATTAGTTTTTCACTTAAAAGAGTTGCTTGGCATTAAACATTCCTCATTGTGGCAGGTTTTTTTTCTTTTTTCACATGTTCACAGGCTCATAGGTAAGCTGCATTCAGAAAGTAATGGCCACTGACAGACCAAAGCTGCCTGTGTTTTTTATAGCTCACTCCTGATAACAGCTTGGGTCAGAACCTCCTCAAAGCCATGAGATGGCAGGATTGGCAATAACCTCTCCTCATGGGCAGAAATCCATGGACTGGGGAGGTATGTGAAGGAGGATGAAGTAGTGAAGGAGAAGGACAGGGAATTGGCTTGGGAAACAGGAGAACTGGGTTGTATTCACAGAGCCATAGAATCATTTAGGTTGGAAAAGACCGTTAAGATCATCAAGTTCAAACTCTAACCCAGCACTGCCAAGCCCATCACTGAAGCCACATCTACACGTTTTTTGAACACCTCCAGGGATGATGACTCCCCCCCTGACCTGGGCAGCCTCTGCCAGGCCCTGACAGCCCTTTTGGGGAAGAAATTGTTCCTCACGTCCAACCTAAACCTGCCCTGGCGCAGCTCGAGGCCGTTCCCTCTCGTCCTGTCGCTGTTCCTGGGGAGCAGAGACCGACCCCCCGGCTCCAGCCCCCTCTCAGGCAGCTGCAGCGAGCGAGAAGGTCTCCCCTCAGCCCCTTCTCTCCAGGCTGAACCCCCCCAGCTCCCTCAGCCGCTCTCCCAGCACTCGTGCTCCAGCCCTGCCCCAGCTCCCTGCCCGGCTCTGGACACACAAAGGCTGGGGTTGATCTGCTTTAGGATCTCGGGTAGTCACTTCACCTCTAAGTATTTTTACTACCCCTCTTGCCCTATGTCATTCCATAAATCTCTTGGGCTGTTTTTCCAACGTGGGGACCTACTGAGCTATCACAGTCGGGTCTTTAGGATAGTTTGCAACATAAATAAGGAACTGAAAAGGAGGAAAGGATGCCTCTTGCCTCATAGAGAAGGAACCAGAGCTGGTGTGGTGAGAAAACAGGCAGGTAAGGAAAGGTCTGCTTCTTCAGGCTCTACTCATGTGAGGATACTCGCTGTTTCATGCCAGAACTCTCCAGTAGGATTTGAAAGGCAGCTGTGAAATATATCCAGACTCTTGTTCCTTTCTGATTGAGGCTGGCTGGGAAAGCTGTGAGCAGCAAAAAAGACGCTGGGACTGACTGTCTGCAGAATCAGCAAGATGATCAGGAGACATTTACATTGTTCTCTCACTCAAGAGGTTATTTTTGCAAACATATGGCCTGCAGATAAATATGTTTTTTTTGAAAAACTGTGGCCAAATTCTGTGGCCATTAGTGGTGTAAGCCTCTCTAGAAAAATATACCCACTTGTACAGGCTGGGGGAAATTCAACCAGTACAACAACAAGCTCCAGGTTAAATTGCTGCTTTTAAACCTCTATTCTGAATCAACCCTTAGATTTCAGTCACAGAGTGGTAAATATACCAATCTCTCTGCAAAATCACTTTAGCATATTTATGCAACTAGCAACTCTGATGGGCCTGTTAACTTGAAAAGATGAAACAAATAAGTCCCCCTGTGCCCTTGATCACGTGTCTTTTTCTTGACAATAAATAGTCATTCATACATCGTACTCAGCTAGGCTTCCTCTGCACTCCTTTAACCATAACTTGCAAAAAGCTTAATTGCAAAAAAAAAAGAAAAAAGCATTCTGCCTCATTTTTCTTAAAAGAAAAATTGTCAGCATAGTAAGAATTCAGAAACAATACGAAGCTGCAATTCATTATGTGCTTTCAAAGAGGCAGAGGATACCACTGTGCATCCATTGCGTAGAGTGATGTTGGAAGGGAACCATAGTCAGGAGTAATTTCAAGAATGGCTTTGCTCATATTACCAGCTAGTGATGTTTAAACATGCACAGCATGTCCTTGAAAGCCTAGGGATAAAAGACAGAGAGGAGAGGAAAAATTAAGCCAGAACTAAGGTGTTTGGAAAGAATTTGAAGCTTAGAGTCATTTCTGGGCATGTAATTTAACCTTCAAATGAACGAGTCATTTCTTTCCTTCTCTGCAAAGTAACACTTTTAAGTCCCGAAATTTGACTTTGAAGCTGAGATCAACGCTGGTAATGTTCTTATAACACCAACTCCCACTGGAGGTGAAATTGGGAGGGGGGAGACCTTGTGGTTTATTCAGAGTTTCCACACAACACACCAGGCAAATGATTTTTGCATCAACTGTGCTTCCTTAACTAGGACAGAGAATTTTAAGCTTGCGGAAGAGGTTAGAGCCTTACCAGCTCCTACTGACCCAGCACCTCTCAAAGCCAACTAATACATGCTCTGGCTCTCGGCCGCTTCTGTCCCACGGTCTGTGAAATCCTGGAGGGGTGCAGGCTGCTTATAACTCTCTACAGATCAAAAGTAAAAAGAAAATATCTGTTGTTGGTTGGTGTAAATTTGCTGTGCAGGAATCTGTGCTTCTGTTGGACAAATAAAAAAAAATCTATACATTAAAAACATTAAAAGTCACTAATTTCATTTCATAGCTAGCCTAAAAGGGGATGAAGATGCTGTGAAATGAGCTGTGCCTTGAATTCTGGAGTTATAGGGGGTTGATTTATCACTGATTTGTTACTGCCCTTAGTGTTACCTAGTAGCATGGCAGGAGACAAGAAATCAAGATCAAAAGAGTATTTAATACCTTAAATGCATTTATTATATCTGCATTCATACACATGAAAACATTGATCTTCAAAGCACCGTACGAACACTCACCAGCTAATGACTCCCTACGCGAAGGCTATTTTTAATACACCTATTATTTGTTTGTGCTCATAAAAGACTGTTTTGTGCCATCAGCTTATTTAGCCAAGCACGGAAGGGAGAAAAATGAACATGAACAGAGGAAGAAACAAGGGCTATGAAATGGCTTGACCAGATCCCCCATGCACCAGTTAATGGAAATGGCTGGATGGAAAAGGAGAAGGTGAAGGTAAGGTATGACAGAGCCACAAAACAACAAAAGGGCTGGAAAAAATGTGAGTTGATTAGTAGATAGAAATACATCTTTGAGGAAAAAAGGGTGGTTACTAATGGTCTCAGTCTAGCAGAGAGAAGCATAACAAGGACCAGCAGCAGGAAAAGTCAAGTGTTTCAAAGCCTGACTTACAAAGCCAAATGGTGAATTTATCACCTTTTTTGGTGTTTGTTTTTTTTTTTTTTTTTTACAAATGCAGGTAAAGATTTCGAGGCCGTCCTATGGACAGGACTCAGCTAGAGCGGGTATGCAACCTGCCCGCATGGCAGAGGGCAGAAAGCCCTTCTCCTCCTCCGGGCTCTCAGGCACGGCTGGGGCAGCGTCCCTCAGGGAGAGCCACGGCTCCTCCGGAGCAGCGGAACCGCCCCCCCTCAGTCCTCCGAGGCCAAATTTGGCTTCTGTATCCTTTCTCTGACAGCCCCGGGGTGGGTGGGTGGGGG
>KL264293.1:1079-22180 GCA_000699545.1 Podiceps cristatus | reverse complement strand
GCCCTTGGTGCAGCCATGCTGGGTGTCTCAATCACCTCCCATGGCCTCCATGTGAAATACCTCCACTGACTGTGAGCTGAGTAGCTCTGCAACGTTACCCAGACAGGGATGAAGTTATCCTCTCTGCTTATGCAGGCCAGGAGAGGAGGCAGAAAGCAAGAGCCAGGAAGGAAGGGTCAGATCCTGCAGGACAGTCACATTCCCCGTGCTGAGCATGCAATTCAGAATAAGCTGCTTGGTGACTACATCGGCCAATTCCCTCAGGACTCTGGGATGCATCTTATCGGGTCCCATGGACTTATGTGCATTCAGGTTCCTCAGGTGATCATGAACCTGATCTTCTCTTGCAGCGGGAGGGGTTTTACCCTCCCAGTCCCCGTCCTGCCATCCATTGACTTGGGAGGGGGAAGGAGAGAGGTTGTCAGTGAAGACTGAGGCAAAAACGTTGTTGAGTACCTCAGCCTTCTCCTCATCTGCTGTTACCAGATTGCTGGTCTCATGGAGGGGTGGTGGTAATCCTTCTGTATGGTTGAAGGTGGTAACTATCAAACAGGAGATGGTTATATATTCTTGAAATAAGGCAGAGTCTTACCCACTTTAACCTGGCCCAATTTCCTGCACCAACTTCAACTGGGCATCCCATGGTATGGTATATTGCTCTGTACAAGCATGTCAAAATCTGGGCCAACACATCACAAGGAAAGAAAAGGGAGAGAGCTGTATTGAGTAAAGCCAGAACAACATTACCAAGCTCTCATCTTTGGGAAATTCTGTCCTTTTCCTACTGTTTGTGTGGCCTTTGATGATACAGGCTCACCTTTGCAAAAGACATTTTTCAGCAGACACTTCAGATCGCTGTCCTTTAAATCCAGACATTACAACCAGCTGGAAGTCTGCAGTGACCTCTTCCATGGCAGAGCAGAATAAATCAGTGACAAAGTGCTAGAATCATGGCAAGAACAAAAGAGATCCCTCCCTCCTGGAGCCTGTGAGTATTTTAACCTCTTTAGATTAGATTCTTGTTTCCTTGTGTGGTCCTCTAAAAGTTAGACATCTAAGTTTAAGCTAGACATTTAGGATTCCTTAAGAGTCAACAAAGAAACACATACCTTCAGAAGAGCAGTTCACCTCATCCTAAAATAGGCTTCGGGAATGAGTCAGCAATATTGCCCTCTGCATCACCCATACCTGTCCTTTGATTATAGTGTATGGTTAGGTCACCTCATATCTGCGAATTTTAGACACTGAATTTATATATGAGAACTCCTACTTCCTTTATGGTATTCCAGCTTTCATTCCTGCACAATTGTGCCTCAAAGAGAGGAAACGATGAAGGCCACATATTCAAGCCTTACCTCTTATAGGTACTTGGCTAGGTAACATAATCACAGTATGAGGTGAGGACTGATGTGAATGGAAAAAAGACTTATGTTGGTCACCTTAGTTATTATGGAAAAAATGTACCATAAACATAAAGCAGTAATATCAATCTCACTTTTATGTACACACACACACACACACAAAGAAAAGGAAACAAGGTAAATTTGGTCTCAATTTACGTAGATGGATAATAAGACTTTCAATTATTGTTGCATTATTTGTTAGTATGTGGATGAAAGATTAGGTGACAATATGCAAAATATATTTTCTGCATATTATAATATTTAGTAATGTCATTTGATTTTTTATATGTTTCATTAAATTGTTTTGTGGCTTTATTATCTACCCAGATGCACAGCTCAGAAATACAATTATTCAGATTTAGAAGCAATAAAATTTGGCATGCATTTACTTGTATTCAGAATTCCTGCATGTTAAAGAGAAATTACTGCATTCTCCCCACATAGCTCTGTTCTCATGCCTTTGCTGAACCATTCATTAGACGGAGCACATTATAGAAAATACACCATTTATGTTAAGGAACCTTCTGATAACAGATGTATTTGTACAAAGCAAATATTTCAATATATCATAGCCTTTTGATCATGACTATAATAGAAGCAAACCTATACACATTTTCTGTAATGCATATCTCTGTTATATGGCTATTGGGGGGGGGCGGGAAATGAGTGCTATAGATTATATGCTGTAAAAAAAGGTAGCAGCAGACAGAGGTTGACAATCCTTTGAAAACATTATTGAATACAATACAAATTGTTCCGTTTCATAACAAATGTTTTGAGGTTGCACTTAAAGGCATGTCTCCTAGCTGAAGCACAGGGTGTTTTCCTATGGACAAGTTGTTCCAGCTTTGGTTTGCCTTTGTTTATGCTTCATAAATCAAGCACTCAAATATACAACACGATGTCCCGAAGTCGTCCCCTGTCCCCTGTAGTTGCGACTGAGTCTGTTGCTGATGGATAGCAGGGCAGAGTGTAAATCAGCGGTCGTGTCCTAACAGGATAGGTGCTTTCCTTCACCAACACGTTGCTCCTCACAACATCTCCACAACCTGGCAGAAGAGATCTCCCATGCGCTGACCAGGAGTTAGGTCTTTGGATGCCTCTCCCCTGCCACAGCCCCCGACTATTAGCTCCATACCAGATCAGGTCACGCTGCCTGCTCTCTGCTCACTCTCAGTGGTCAGATCCGCTCTGAGGGGGAAAACCCACATTTTGCATTTTGGGGAGTCCCCAAAGTCGTTCTCGCAAGCTACACTGAGGAGCCCCAGCTCTCCGGTCCTTCCCTTATGCTAGTAGGACTCTAAGATGACTCGTGTTATTGCAGATGGATGCCTTGAAGTTACACGTCTCCCATGGACTGAGCTGCCTCCCATCTCTACCTACTCATTACATCCATAGGCAAACTACTTCTTTTAAGTGTGTATACATGAGGAGAGACGAGGATAACCTGTGCAAGTGTAATTTAGGCTTTGAGTAACTGAGGCAAAACATGGACATCCCTGAGAGACTATTCCTAGTGATGTGAGAAGTTTACAGAGCATCAGCAACCGAGGATACAAGAACTGTTCATTTTCCTACTGCTTCCTCCTAAAAGAAGAGGGGCCTCTGAAGAACAAAATTGGCTGAATATCTCCACTTTGCAAAAGTCACAGAGCTGGTCCTCCCTTTTCTTTATCTGCTGGAATTATTAACATGTAGAATAGCATTTTTTTTTTTTTTTTAATGAATAACTTCTGCTTCAAGGTTTCTGATTAGGGTATAAGAGCTTTATTACATGAATGAAACCAGTATAATCTTTTTTGCCTAAATTTACACACATAATACAGATCACTTTAATTCCTATTTCTGCAGAGGTATAGAATTTTTATTCCTTTATCCTAATGGATAGAATTTCAGGCAATTATGTTGTTTATATTTCATAGGCCAAACTCTATTTATTTTTTTATGTTAATTTCAAATAACCCTATTGACTTCAACACAGTTACACTGGATTTACATTACTATAAATGGCAGTACATGTTGGTCCTTAAATGACTATGGGGATTTTGGATTACCCAATGGATTTGGAAAACCACACTCAATAATTCTGCTAAAAATATCTTTATTCCTGAGGCCATTTAATATTTATGCACTTGTTTCAAGCTTGTTTCTACAGAGTACAATGATTTATTATGAACCAACTCTTGCACAATAAACTATAATAAAGCAGCTATTTAGGTTTGCTCATGTTTACCACAGAATCAGTTCAAGGCATCTGAGAATCTTCCTTGGTTAAAATCAAGTATGCCCAATATAATGGAGAAATCTGACTTGATATAACCCACAAGCTTGCAGGACTATAAGCAGCTGCCCTGGGTTGACAAATGCCAGTGGATATTCTTTGCCCATCGTATTTTCCCTCCAAATACATTGTCTTTTGAAATTGAGGATAAGTCTTACCAGCAGTGAAGGGGAAGGAATCTCTCTCTCTTTCTTGGTACACGTGTGTTATTTTACTCAAGGGGAAATGTTCTGGGTGCTTCTAAATTGTAAAAGAAACAGATGCCTGTTATTTTCGTAAGCTTTTCAGTTTCTACATTATAGTCTTTTCATTATTAATTGAAAAAAAAAAAAAAAATCTGAATAGCTCTCAACTTCTTCAAACCATGAATCACCTTTTTCAATGTCTCTGCAGCTTTCCTTGGACAAGCACATTGCCTCAAGGGAGAAGAGCTTTGCTCTTCACACAGGCATCAACCCTCCACTTACGTCATGTTATATTCTCCAATTTACACTGGATAGCTGAGTGAAGGTTGAATGGGACCCTTAACATAGGGACCAGAAACTTTTAGAAACCCTTTTCTTTTCTTTTTTATTTTTTAAGAAGACTCTGAACCTAAATTCCATAGATTCAGAAAAATGTCATTGATGCTTGACATTTAAACCCAAGACACTAAAATCTGCGAGCTTCCATACTCCAAATGTGTTTCCCTACTGATGAATGCTGTCTTTCAGTAACCACAGATGCCTTTGATTTAACTTTTCATTATGTTTTATCCACCCTATTTTGTTCTCCATCAAGAAAGAAATGTTAGTCATCACTCTATCAACAACAGAAAAACTGGCTAAAATAAATAGAGGCCTTGATATATATCAGCTGGTGTTATCTTTGTATCAAGTCAAAAGAATGCCATTGCCAGAAGTTTGCTCAGACTCACATTATAATATCTCATACCCCGAGGTACAGCTGGGGTTTTCAAAACCACATCATGGCATCAGCGCTGTCATTGCCACGAGAGGGGAAATATAGTACGACTCATCTGCACCTGCATCATGCATACCCACTTTCCTCCCTTTGACAGCAGTGACAAGATCAAAACTAGTTCAGCTTTCAGGAAGAAGTGGTGTGATTCTGCCATAGGTGTTTCAGCCAGGGAGAAACTCTCCAGCGTCAGGCTACGCAAGAAGGCCACATGGCCTAAGTTTGCAGCCTGTACATATATAAATTAGTATTTCTGAACTCCTATGCTGCCAAGAGGTAAAAATTAACAGGGGTTATATGTGTGGTTAAGCAACAGGACTTGCAAGGTTCTTACTTCCTGTTATTAATATGTACCTGTGTGAACTACACTTTTTGTTTTTCATCACGTAAGCATTTACAACAACAAAGCAGGAAAAAACTCCAGTAAAACACAAGTATTACTTCATCCTTCCTTCAAAGTTTTCTGCTTTCCTTGAAGTCACACAAGCAAAACATTTATCATTTAGCAGAAATCCCTGATATATGACAATTGTCATATCCTCAGGAAAAAACAACAACAACAACAACAAAGCCTACTCATTATTGGGCTTAAAGCTCAACAAGATTTTAAGTCATCAAGAAAGTATATGCAGCACAGAAGTAGGGGACTGAAACCACTTTGCAAATGCATGAAGGAACAGAGAAGTTCTCAGGACACAACTGAACTCCATGGCCACTACAGCCCTCAGGAAATAGAGATTTATGTTAAAGAGGCTAAAAGAAAAGCTGAGGCGGCCTTACTGCCACAAGACTGCTCAAGTGAGTAAAGGGCCAAATGGGGGTACTAAGGAGAATGAAATGTTTCCTTTTTATAGGTGTTTCCAATTTGAACAGAGATGCAAAAAGAAAATGTCTCTTACTGTCCTTAAAGAGAAAAGCATGGCAGGCTCAATGCTAAACTGTTTCTGCTTGAGAAATCAGAACTTTGGCACATGCCTCTACAAGAAATGCACATTCAGGGTATCTTTTTGGAGGGATCATTCCCATACTTTGCCTTTTAGGTTGGTTCCAACACCTGACCTGGCTCACTACAAACAAGCCATGCTATGGATAGCATAGCTGACAGTGATAGCTCTGGGATGGGACACTAGAACAGCGTAACTAAAGGCTTTTGGCAGCCTCAAAAGACTGTGAACACAAAAACAAATATATGATTTGGGTCAACATGGTGTTTAAGTCAATCACACAAGTCATCACTAGTCATCCTGTTGCAAAAGAAAGGGAAAATGCACAGATAAGAAATATAGAAAAGTAGCCACCAGTCTGACTATCCAAACCAGCGCCAGGCAGAGATGCCCCATGGATGCAAATGTGATGCAAATCTCAGCAAAGAACTACAGGCACAGCACATTCATTTAAAAGATCACAGCCATAAGGTGCTATTCCAGTAAGTATAAAATGCAGTTGCTCAGGGAAGGCAGCACTAATAATCTTTTACAATAGCATGGTGAAAACTAAAGGTGAGTGGCATAGGGTTCATCGCACTGATGCACTTAAATGGAGAATAAGGCTTTAGTCGTTGCATATAGATGTAGTAAATAACACGCATTTATTTATAAGAGGCAGTTACTCTCCGTCTTGACCATAAACCACATGTAACCATCTCATGGCGCCCTACCACCATGTTGAAAATACATTTTTGGGGTTTTGATATGATTTTTCAAGCTAAAAATAAACTTCACAGACAGTTAAAACTTCATCCATTTTCTCTGGAACATCTACTGGAAGTGCAAAGGAGCAGAGTGCAGAGGTTTTCTCTGATCTTATGCTTTGATTTAGCACAAATGCCTGATAAAATTCATACTGTACTTGGTAAAGCAAAAACTCGGAAAGAGAACCCACGCATCTGGGGTGGTAGAACATAATATTCCAGTCCTGAGGAGATACGACCAAGGTGACCAAGGTGGATGAGATACCTGGAGGCGAGTATGTACAATAAAAGTAACCAGCCCAGATTGCTTTCCATTCATCCCAGTTCATTGCTGCACCCAGATATTTCAACTAATTCTGGGGATTTACTAAGCCCAGTTAAGAATTAAAAAATCTATGAAAAAGCTCGACATAATATTCCAGTCCTGAGGAGATACGACCAAGGTGACCAAGGTGGATGAGATACCTGGAGGCGAGTATGTACAATAAAAGTAACCAGCCCAGATTGCTTTCCATTCATCCCAGTTCATTGCTGCACCCAGATATTTCAACTAATTCTGGGGATTTACTAAGCCCAGTTAAGAATTAAAAAATCTATGAAAAAGCTCGAAGAGCTGTAAAAAAAAAAAAAAAAAAAAAAAAAAAACAAAAAAACAAAATAAAATTTAATAAAAAAAAAAAAAAAAAAAAAAAAACTAGACAAATCTAAATTGACATTTAAGAAGTTGTCAAGACTTGCTATACATGTCAAAAATATAAGCCCAGTCCAAGTCAAAAAAATCCAAAGTCAGTGACTTGGGGAAAAAAAAAAAAAAAAAGAAAAAAGAAAAAAGAAAAAAAAAGAAAAGGCTCTCTGGAGCAAAGTCGACATAGGTCTGATTATGCTGACAGGAAAAAAAAAATTTACTTGTTCTAGAATATTATTCTCACTTTCCTGAGAGCTTACTAGGAAACACTATACACTATGGCTAAACAGGTGACCAGGCATGCCAAATCTATTTTTGCTAAACATAGTACACCTGCCATCATAAAGTCTGACAGTGGGCTACAGTTTAGTAATTTACTGATGGGAATTAGTTGTCTCTAACACTAAAGGTGCCCCGAGCATCCATCCTGTGGTTTAATGAAGCTGCCACCTTGGGAAGACTGAGCAGGAGACATTTGCAAATGGAGGGAACAGGGGACAGAGGGGAAAAAGGGATATTTTGCCAAAAAAAGGCATCACACGAGCACCAAGCAGCAAAGCAAGGTGAACCCAAAAAGGCAGCTCTCCCAGGGCAGCTGGACCGGGTATCTCACAGCAGCAATGGCACATGTTAAGAGAGTCAATCCCAGATGTAAGACTGTCAAAAATAGCACTAGTGAACAAGCTTACTTTCTGACTCTTGATGGAAGTCCTTATAACACTGATACCTCAGGGAAAACTCAGGAATTTAAGCAACCCGAGTGGAATCAATTAATTTAAAATTGTTAATAAACTGAGTGTGATGGCTACAGATATTTGTGACTACATGTTATGTGCATACACTTATAAAGTTAATCTTATTTTTTGGCTGGGATGGGAATGCAGAATGAGTGTTGGAAACTGTGCCTTTCACTGGCATTCATGGGCATTGATTTCTATCACCTTAGTCACTTGAAATTAGGGCCAAAATCTAAGAGAGTAAACCAAGATCCATTTCTGGTTAGGAGAGAGAAACAGCCACCTCCGCAGGCTGCTTTGCCACTCCTCAAGGCAGGAACCTAAGCCTGGGCAAAAGTTTTTTCTCTCTCTTGAGGTCTCTGTCTCCCCATGGGCTGTGCAGGGAACACGGATGGGAAGTCAGGCTTAGGTGTCTAACTGTTTGACATTTAAAGTCATGGGCATGGAATCCTGTCCTCAGCTTCAAGGATGACGCTTGGCTAACAGTATCCATAGTAGAGGGCTGTTTTCAGCGACCTTAGGCCAGGCCTTCAATAAGAAAGCTTTTTATCACTTCACCAAGGACTCCTACATGCTACAGGAGTCTGCTCTATCACCCTTCTGTGACATTGGATCGATTTCCCTGAGACTCTTTACTACAGTTAGTTTCAAGGTCCCAAGTTAATTTTCTTGCTACTTCTATTTCTACACCCCTTAAAGTCCTTCTTTGCAGCAACCCAAAACCTAGAGAACAAAACCAGGGACAGGGCATCTGCATTTCCCTTGGGTTTCATCTGTTCCCTCATGCATGTGGCTATTGGCTACAACTCTGTGCATATGAGATCAGATTGCTTTACATAGTGTCTACCTCAGCATTAACACTCAGATCCGCGGCTTTCGTGTCCTCCGAAATACTAACATCAGGGCACTCTCAAAAGGCGACTGGATGGCTGCAAGGACTGGTGATACCGCCTTGATTTCTGCATCCCAGTTTGAATCTAGTCCATGGTAGATAGCAAACAAGCATTGCTACCATCTGATGGTTGCTTGGGGAAGTGAGTTTAGATGCTGCAAATGTTCATCTCAGAAAAAAACACCACTCCCGTTGCATCAAGAAGCACCGTGCTGGCAGCTTTCTGGCTTGTAAAGGAAAAGCTTCACACACTTGGGTTTTATTTCTAGCTCCTCTCACTCTAAGGGAAACAGGCAGCATATAAGCAGAACTGAAAACTGGAGTCTTTTATATAATTAAATACTTGTGTGAAGGACAGAGATGTATTTTTAACTTAGATATTTTTCTCCCAGGGAATGCAAAAAAATATTATATAAAAAAATAATAACTAAGTTAAAAAGTCATTATTTTCATAAACCATCTTAAGTGGAAAAAAAAAAAAAACAAAAACAAAAACAAACAACAAAACAAAACCAAAACCAAACCTACACACACAAAATCCCCTTTTTTTTCTTTTAAAAAGTTTTTTAAAAATTTGCTTTCCTTTTCAGTGCCTGAGTAGAATAGGATTTACTTTACAACTCTTCAGTGTTTTCACTGCATACCCTACACAGTGAGAAACTGAGGCACTGACATATTAAAGTTTAAAATCACAGGTATTTTATGGAGATGGCCAGTACCTGACCTTTCAGCGTGGCTCACTTTATACTGTGTTTTGCATGTTCAAAATCCAGCTATAGTGAATTCACCTGTCCCTGAAGTCTCAGCATTTTGGTCAATGAAAATGATTGCATATATTCTCTGCCCACAATGGTTTCTACCCACTGCATAGCATCCATCCTAAGACCCCTCTTGTCTTCCTGTCCCACACTGCTTTTTTTTTTTTTTTTAATCAGATCCATCTTCCTATTTCCTTCAACTGTCTAGTCCATTTTTAGTTTCGCCCCTTTCCCTCCCATCAGTACCTGATTGCAGTTTCTTTTTCCTTTTTCACTTTCTTCTCCCCTCTTCCTCCTTCCTTAAAAATTCCTTGTCCTGAGCTGCTTCCACTATTCTCAAGTTAAACCTTCTCTTTCCCACATTTGCACTAAACAATCTCCTCATTTTCTCCAGCAAGATCCACCTGAGGAGCAGAGAAAGGAGGAGTACCGGGGAAAGCAGAGGAGAGACATTGCATTCAGGTACTGAAATGGTGAAAGTGTTTCAGCCCACAATGTTGAACTGCTATTGGAGCTGAAATTTAATTTAGCTGTTGAAATTTAAGATATCGCTAAGAGCTCAGTAGGCTTGTGAACTTCAGAGACCTGTACATAAGTCAAGTCCTGGTCACAGCAAGGGGCACATCTCCAAACTAAAGGCCACCGTCTGAGATCTTGAATCTTTACTGCAGCTTATCAGAGCTTTAGAGCTTAATTAACAAAATATTACCAGAAATTTGTAGATAGGACAAGCAATGTATTTTTCTCTAGTCTTGTTCTCCAGAAAAGCTAGTTGTTCAGGTTTTTTGAATTTTGTGTTGGTTTGTTGGGTTTTTTGCTGACAAACAAGCACCCAAGGTGTCAAAGCTGTAAGAAACTGGATAGAGGGCTTTAGAATAGGAAGTGTCATGAACCTTAGGAAGAAACAGAGCAACCAAAGCTGCTTATCTGGGAGGAAATGACCTACTTTTTAGAGGTGACAAGATCCCAGAACATCTAATAAATCCATTATCTGGGACTACTATCTGCTTTACAAAATGCCAGACTCTCCACTAAAGGAATATTTACAGTTGCAAATTGCCATCATTTGCATAGTTTGCAAATCCCATAGTTTAAAAATCCTGCCTATTGAAAGCACCGAGTCTTCCACATTGCCCACAAAATAGACAAATGTATGAGTCATGTTAGTTATCAAGAAATGGACATTTAAAGTGGTGCTACAATAAGAACCCAATTCTTTTATTTATTTCTCATCCTGATTTTGATATGTAAGTATACTCATTACAAAATAAGAAATACATATAGTATAAATTCATTGTAAAATTAGTATGTATGTGAAATCTCATTTAAGGTAAACTGGCATGTATTTTTTATACATATAATGATTTGTTCCTGGAGCAAATGCATTTGTTTATGAGTTAAACAGTAAAAGGGATAGACATTGTAATGTATTCCATTGCTTTTGTATATCTAGATCTTTGTACATAATCTGAAAGGTGTCACTGCTACACAGTTTGTTACAGAGTGGTTGTTCTTGCCGTAATGGTACTTATGCATCTTATCATTTTTTTAGTACCATTATGCAGTTTTAAATTCCTTTCTCCTTATGAGGTCAAGAAACCTTTTTCTCCATGCTCGAGAGGAAATTTAGACAAGAGAAAACTTAATGACTTACCCACAATCATACAGGTAGAATAGAAGGTAGCTGAACAGGGTTTTCTGTGCAATCTGTCCATGGCAACATGGACAATAATTGTTCTCTGCTCCATAAGTTTTAGAAATAAAGTGTTTGCCCACTGGTAGGGCTCAATGCTTTTCAGGGATGTCCTCACTTACTGGGTGCCTTAGCTTGAGATAGTATATTATACTTCTGTTATGGAAAAAACTACAGTCACTCTGCTGAAACCTACATTTATTACACATAGACTAAAGCACAGCTCCTGAAGTCCTCACATCTACTACTACTGGAGTTAGAGAAAGAGCCATCACTACAGATGTCATATGCTGCAGCATCTTCTCTAAACTACAGTCAGATGGCAGAAGGTGACATATAGAGTTACAGGCAATGAAGGCCAACTATTAAAACATTCCTATTTACATTGACATGTGAAACGGGAATTAACAAAAATATGATCCTATCAAGAAAAGAACAGAATGGAATATTAAAATCAAGGACATGGACATAAATATGTTGCTACATAGTTAAGCTATACCTGTCCCGCTTGTCTCCAAAAGAAAGATTGAAGGAACTGGTGCAGTTTGTCTAGAAAAGAGAAGACTAGTGGGAGGCAAGGTAAAGGTTCTTCAGTTCAAGAGCTGCCAAGACAAGTGTGATGAATTATTCCTCAGAGTCACTGCGGACAGGAAAAGAAGGTATGGACTTAAATTACAGCAAAGAAGATTTAAATAAGACACCCGGAAAATGTTCTCCTGATGGAGAATAGTTAAGCAGCTGAGTAAATTGTTTTGAAGGTATGTAACATCTCCATTGCAGAACGTTCTTTAAAAAACAGTCAACAAATATCAGCCCTGCAATAGGCAGAAAATCTGCCTTAGAATGACAAAGGAACAGATTATTTTGTGATTCTACATTCACTACACATTAATCCTGAGTTAGCTCCCATGTGTTACCAACCAAAGTCAAATTTTTGTTTCTTCTAAAACAGAAACTGTCCATAGCATACATAACCAGGAGCGTATTCCAGAAACCAGAAAGGATGACTGTGCTTCATCAAACAGTAGCTAGTTGCTTGATTGTTCTGCCTCCAAGCTATTGTTCTCCAAAGTGAGGACCAGCAAAAAAAAAAAAAAAAATATAAACTGGCCAGTTCCAAGTGATAAAATGATCTAGTAAACTGAAGACCTAATTTGGAAAATATTTGTAAGATTCCAAGGCTAGGATATTTGAGGCAAAAATAGAACCATTCTCTTCAATGATTTAAAAGATTGCTTTAGAGAGACAGGGTAGAACATACACAGTGATGTAGTGAGTGAAAATATAAGTAATTGTTGACATGTTGCATTTTAAAGAGTAGCGGCACCATTTGCCCTCCTGAATTTTGTATCAGTACTTCCATGAGCACTTCTGATCAGCACAGATGTGACTTTGGTGGGCATGGGAAAGGCACGACCTCAGTTCTTTCCTTGACCTAGAAATGTCAGGGTTAATCTGATCTCCCACTTAATATCTAGGTTGCTTGCCCTCCTTCCTGGGAGTACAGCTTTGAAGACAAACACTAAGCAACTGTGATCTAACCACTAAGCTTTCAATTCAAAACTCTCAGCTGCTGTCTTATCCTCTATTTGCCAAACTCATGAAGTTTTTATGAATGTAAGTCTTACTTTGATTTTTACCTACTGCATCAAGCCCCTCAAATTATGGGTTACTATTTCATGAGACTAAAATAGCCCCATAGGAGACGAGTCTCCAATAGTGCAGCACAATCAAAATGGCAACCATATTCCGCATGCCCAGTAGAAGAAATACAGTTGCCTGGACACATTACTGTAAGATGATTACAAACCACATGGTAATAAAATTAGATGATGCCTCACGCTACCTAAAGAAGTTAAAAAATCGTTTGGTGGTTTTTTGGGTTTTTTTATTATTTTTATTTTTATTTTAAACTAATGGTCTAAACTTCCACCTAAGTTGTTCCTTTGTCATCTGAACTATAGTTTGGTATTATCCAAAGTGAAAACACAAGTGTTACTGGAAGTCAATAGCCTTGTTTTTTGAAAGCAGTTGAAACCATCTGACTATGCAAACAACTAGTAATTCAATTTCCTCATTGTAGCTGTACAGAGGAGACCCCTGAGATTGCTGAAACTCTTTGCTAAAGGGACTTCAGCTTTTTGGGAGGATTTCAGGCCAGTGTGTGGGAACATTTCTTCCATAGCTCCCATCAACATTTACAAGAAGCAGTAGAATCCTTGTTTCAAGTTTAGGATGGAAACAGACCTTTGGCCAAAATTTTGTTTCCACTGGTTTGAAAAGCAAAACTGGAAGAAAATGGTTTCTGATGGTTCTGCCCCCCAACATTTCACATATTTCTGGTTGATTCTATTTTCTCTACAAAAATCTATGACTTTCTAAGAGTCAGAATAGGCCCATTTCTAAATGGATCTTTGAAAGAATTGTTGGTGTGAACTAGGAAGGTGAGAAACATTTGGGGATCTTTGATCACTTTTTTATAAATGTTAAATCTCAGTGCTGGTTGGGACTCTGCAACACTCAGAGTCTCGGGTCTTTTGCCCATATTTCTTCAGTGGTCAATTAGCTGTGTTGACCCTTTACCCTTCCATACCTTTCCCTGAATTTTCACGAGACCTACATTAGTATCCAGCACCTCAGATGGCTCAATAACTTTGGAACCCTGTCTCATGCTCCTCCACAGCTCTCAGATGTGTCTTTGGTCAGTAGTTCCCCACCATTGAGTTCCATCTTATCTCATCTTCTCTAACCTTGTAATTCATTAAATATTATCTATTCCTTTCACTGTTGTGGTAGGATTCAACCAAGAGAAGAACTTCACTGGTCTGTATGAACAGTGTAAAAGAATTTCTGTTACTGAAAAAGTTTGTAGTTGACAAGAGACAAATAGTGGGGCAAACTTAGTATTTTTGTCATATTTTGCTGAGGTTGAGTGGGAACATCAAACTATTGCCTTCTGTTCACACAAGAAATCTCTGGTATATATAACATACTCTGAGTCCCTGCCTAGACTCTAAAAGCACCTTCCATTTCAACAAGGTTTTGTACTATGCAAATTACATATATTTAGAAGACTCTTCTATTTTAGAAGTTCCATTTCTTTCCCAACCTTTAACTTTAAACAGATTTATTTGTTGGGTGGTTTTTTTCCACTTTTAAAAATGATTTGCTTTGATTTCATGTTGTCAAAAAGAAAAAAATCCATGATCACCTTTGCATAAAAATTGCTACGTGCTCTTAGTTTGGCTGTATTCTTTGTGCTTTGGCCACTAGAGGGTAGCACAAACAGCCTCCTGGAGAGAAGGCCCAAGGACCCCCAGGAAGCCTATGGGGCACAGATGAGGCATAGCAGGGTGGTGAAGCAGCCGTGGGGGCTGTGAACAAAAGATCGAAGTTCATTCCTTGCCTCTGCTCAACTCAACAGTGAAGCCGCCTCGGAACTGACTGGATCTAAGGCATGGATGATCACGCCCATTAACCAAGCCTAAGTGTGGGTCAGAGGGGAGCTAAAGAAGGGTACATATACATTTATATTAATGATTTGAAGCAGAGGTTGGTTTTGTTTAAATGAGCAACTGTATATGTTTAACCCTTTGAGCGGCCATACATGTTGACCTGCATGAGAGCACACAGAACATCAATTGTAATGTTTACAGGAACAGACCCTGAATAAATTCAAAGATGGTGGAATTAATCAATGGTACATTGAAGAAAACCAAAACACAAAAACAAAACCAAAACAACCAACCAACCAACCACATGAAAGAAGTAGGTGGAGCAACAATATACCTCTGGAAATCCAGGTGTATAATAAATAGCCTGGATTCTCTGAATTATTTAGAAATCTTTCTCCCACTGATAACTCTTTGGCTTATAAATCACATAACTGCCACTTGACTTTGCCTTGAGAAATTCATTATATTTCAATCCAAGAGTTTCACTGGATGAAAGGTTTACTAGCCTACCTAACCCAGGCCTGAAGCACAACCCAACACCAAGAAGAAAGACAGGAGATAGATGCTCTGTAGGTAGAGTAAATTTAATGTGCAGAAATAGGTCAGACCTGGTGTAATAATTTCCTAACTCCTAATGAAAATGAAAGGCAATAAACTGTAAAATATGAGCTGGGATTCTAGCTACCTTGGCTGTCCAGAGCAGAAAAGAGGGTGGAGAAGCCAAGTCAAAGAGGATGAAAATGCAGCAGAGCTATTGTGCACACTGACCTCCAGGTAACACGTAAACTGTAACTGCTGTACAGAAGTACAGGCGGCAGCAGTAAAATACTTAAGGAGTGATCCAGTACAGAACAGGATGCAACAGCTGAGGAAGGCCTATTATAAAGCAATTTTCGTAAAGTCCCTACAGCAGGCCAAGGAACTGGAAAAAAAAAGATGAGAACGACAGACGGGAAAATTATATAACAGGTTGTAGATCATCAGTGATTTTTTTTTTTTTTTTTTCTTCTCAGCAGCAATGAATCTGGTAGTAAAATCAGCAGAAAAGCAGTGTACAGGTCCACGGATGGCAGGAATAAAGCAGACCCAGGGGAAAGCCTAAATGGACAATAATTGAAGGTTATTACATACTATGCTACAGTACCGTAGAAAGCTGGTCAGCTATTAGCAAGGTTGGAAGGAAAAATCGAAAGGACAGAGAAGAAAGTTTATAATCTTTCAGATACAGCAAGGCAGAGGCAAGGCTCTGGAGCTGAGAGATGGGGAAAGAAGCCAGTGATGGAGAGGGGATGCTGTTATACACCAAGGTTGTATCTCCATTGGTGAGGAAGGAATTTGTTAGAATTTCTAAATATATATTTTTTTTTTAAGCCACTGTGGTCTGCACAGCTGTAACTGAGCTGGGGTACCTAGGTTGGGTGCAGAGGTGTTCTAGACCAATGGAGACAGAACCTTAGGAGAGGAATTAGCCCGCCTTGGATCTGAGTTACTGACTGGGGCTTTCTGTCTCTCTCCATTGACTTTACAGGGAGCTTACAGCAACTAACATCTTAAATTTCTTAAGACCTGCAACCATTTGAGATGAGGGAGATGTTCAGAGGCTAGAGCAACGAGGGCCATAGATAGACCCACAGGGAGACTATGATGATGAATGACATGCTCAGGAAATATTGGTAAGGAGCATCTCCATAGCATTTCCAGGGATGATCTAGATTTTTCTGCATGGTATCTTTGCTACCTCTTAACAGAGCTGAAAGATCATCCATACTTTCAACAGCACAGTAAAACCTGCTCAGGGACAAAGCTATGCCTGTGCACAACACAGAGCAGCCACCAGTCTGAAAACATTTCCTTCAAGGCTAGTTGAAAATGAAAAACATTTTCCTTCAAGTTAGTCTCTGCTCTAACATCCTATTAAAAAAAAATCACATGTAATGTAACACAGTGCTACCCATTTCATCTTTCATCTGCCCTTATTCCTAGCTAAACTTATAGCTAACAAACAGTTTATGTGAAACTGGAAACTGAAAGAAGAGGGGACACGGAACAGAAAAGGTACCTTCAAGGCTCAACATTGTTTCTGAGGTAGCTGCAATATTCTCCCAGCAGAAGACCTCAACGGGATGTTCCTACATCTAATACAGTTTCCCTTTTTAACCCCTAAACAGCTTTCCCTTGTCTTGTCTTGGAGGCCAGATTTATTTATCTGTGTAAAACACTTTAAGAAAAATTCAGTTGTTTCAACATACACATATACTGTCACAGAAAGAGCTGTAGGACATCCCAATCTGTCCTGGAAGTCTTGTGTCATATCTATCTGCCCCAAGCACGTCTTAGCTCCAGCAGGGCATTTGAGAGATCACTGGATACCTGTGTTCAGACAACTGCACCTAGGTACATAGATGCCATGAGTTCAACAGAAATTGGTAAACAGTTCCTGAAGGTGACTCACATCTCCAGCAAGCTGAATCACCTTCTGCAGATGTCTGTCCTTCTGCCTCAACTTTATATATCCTTAAATAACTAAACTTCTTGGTTTCCTCAGGCAGGTGTCAGAGTTAAGTGGGATGAGTCTGGACCTGAGTGCCTCCCAGTCCTCAATGTATTTATCCTACCAACGTTCCTGTGAAGGAAAGACATGCTATAATTCTTCCTTGACATATGGGCAACAGAAACAGTCACGCAGAGAGTTTGTGTATGAGGAGGAAATCGACTCTCCACCTCCTGGATTGTAACTGTTGAATTGTCCTCTCTTATGCTGTTAGAATTGGTTGCCTCCACAACACCCAAAGGTTTAAAAACAACATAACTGTTAATTTGATTCTGCTGCATTCATTTAGTTTAAACACTGTAGATTATTTGTAATTTTTTTTCCTAATGCATCTTTGTCAAGTCCCTCATTTTTCCTTGGCATATCTTGATTCAGTTATGACACTGGGGAGAGGTGGGGGGGGGGGAAGAAGAGACAAGAGCCCAACTTTTCTGCTGATTATTTCAACTCCCGCTACACAGCAGATGACTGAGAAATCCTAAAAATGAGTCAGAGGGTGAAATAGGAAGTGTGGAGAGATTGTCTTAAATTAATGGGAGCGCTGAAAAAATATCTGAAAAAAAAACAAACCAAAACAAAACAAAAAAAAATATTTACATTTTTAGATAAGTTGTCTTTAAAGGTCTTCTTGGTAAAAGCATCATTATTTTTTAATGTGGAAGTGAAAAAATATGTTAGTAAAGGTATTTTTCTTCTAATGAATTTGAGCCAAAAACTGGAGAAAGAATTCAATCACTAAAGTGTAATGCAGGAGAAATTTACATTATAAGGTATCTCAACTCAGTTTTAATTATGGCATTGCCAGTAATGCAACCTTAGGATAATGCTTAGTTGGAGACCTGCAAGGGAAACCTGAGTGACTCAGGAAACGGGAATGAGTCAGTAAAAGACCTCTTTCCTTTACCACTTCATGCCAGTTACCAAGTAGGGTTCTGCTGAGGTCATGAAGGATATTGTGATCTTGCAGACTCCTTCCTTCAAAGAAGATATCAAATCCAGTCCTGCCTACTGAGAGCTACTGAAGGTCCCACAGCCTGTCCTACCCGAAGTCCAAACAGAAAAATCACATTGACACTCCATGTTTTGATGCTGCATTATCAGTGGCAGAGAGATTTTTCCTTCACTTCCAGATCTAAAACCTCGCCTGGTTGCTAGCTGTTGTTAAACAGACGCTGCTCTCAACAATTTTTGGCCTCTTAAGACCACAGTTTTACATCTCATCTGAAAAAGACACATCTAACATTGCATGCCATCTACCGCACTTCTGGGCTTTTGATTCCACACAGAGAACTGCCGAGGAGATTTTCCAAAGGGCCTGGCATGTGAAAGGTGGTGTTTTGCATACAAAATTCAAACATTTCAAGATGTTCCTTTTAGATAATCAGAAGCAATAGTTTAATAAAAAATTTTAGTCCAGATACACATAACAGTGAATGAGGGTGGATGAGAAACATTATATTATTCATGGAAAATAGGGATACAGCATGTAGTTTGCCAAAGCACTCTCTGCCAAGAGAATGTTTTTCATCAGTGAGTACCTGGAAGAGTCTGGGAGAGGCTAGGAAATGGGAAAATATAGAAATGTACTCTTGCCTGTTGTGGGAGGAATGGAAGATTTTGTTCACTATGTAGTGCGATGTTACGGAGCAAAGTCTTGAAGATCTTGCTCCCAGGTGATTGCTTGTGACACAGCTTGAGTGAAACCATTTAGCCTACCTGGCCTCCAAAAAGAATCATTGTCCCAAGCTTTTTTGCATGGATGTTTTCAGTCTTCTTTCAGAACCACCTTGTCACATGTTTTGAGTTTTCGAATTATCCACTCCAAAGAGAACAGGAGGACCTTTGCCTTTGCCTGTTACTGGATTCAAAGGAGTTTTGCTTGGTTGGGGGCTGGGAAGATAAGCTGATAAAAAGACTAGATAACTAGATTAGGACAAATAGGATATAGCCGATAATGACAGTGAGTGAGAAGGCTGGCAACTGGGCAGGGATAACAGGATTTATTGGGGAAGTCAAATGTGAGTTGAAATGTTTTTTGGCTACCAAATGAGCGAAAGCAATAAAACAAGGGACACCAAACTAGGCCTTCAGACAGCCAAACTCCTGGGCCCAAGACTACAGAAGAGAGGAGAAAAAGAAGAAGGAATGACTGTAAACAGACTTAGCAAAACAGAGAAAAATGAAAGGAATCAAACCAAAACCAACCTACACCTTAGCAGGGGAGCAGGAAGATGAGATGAAATGATGAATGCTAAACAGGAAGGGAAGAAGTGGAACAAATCCTTTTGTTTGGGTTTGAGGCCAGGCTATGAGAAACAGGTAAACACCATATTGCTTAAACTTGAACTGGCCATGCTTCACTATCTGCATTTTTTCTTGACTAGTAATGCTGAAAGTAAGGGATGTGTATGAGAATACTATTCAAGTAGTTGTTTAATGGGAAACACAAAGAATAAACTCTAGCTTTCTTCTTCAGCTCTGCATAAGCGATTCTACCTTGTGGGTCACCTGGGTACACTGTTTCTGGAGCAAAACCAGCTAATGTCAGCTTCCTCAGACCAGAGAGAAGACGGCAGGATGCAACATGTGCTTTGTATGTGTTTGTCATTTTGTAGGGGGGGAAAAAAAAAAAAAAAAAAAAAAAAAAAGTTCATTTTCTTATAGCCTGTTTTATGGAGGTGAGTATTGCTTGTGCTTCTTCCAGATGTGTAATCTGTTATGGTGGTACTGGTTTTGTAATGAGGATGATTTAAGCACAGGAATAAGGTAAGTTGGAGAAAAAAGCAGAAAAATCTTTTTATTAATCCAGTCATATTGCTAAGGAAAACAAAACAAAACAAAAGCTTAACAATAAATACTTCCTCACCCATCCGATTTCTTCAAGGGCTTCTTTAAGTTTATGCAACTGAGTTTTTTGGTTTGGGGGTTGTGGGCTTTTCTCAGCTACAGCTGTTGGTCTAGTATAACTTCCTCTGGTTCTAATGTTACAGGGAAGATGACAAAACTGGAATCCAAAATGAGCCACCACATTCAGAGGGAGATTTTTCATACTCTGTTGTTGGGGAGCATAGGATCACAGTCTGGAGACAATCAGTGATATTCCATGGGCAAGTATTTGGCCTTCAAAAAGAATGGTTTTCTGTAAAGTTTCCTTGACAGACTCTGTGTGTGGGAGTAAGGTAAGGGGGAAATAATGCTGTTCCCATTTTAGAGCTCATGAAACACAAAGCAAACTGGCCCACAGCCACGCCAGAGATCAGAACCAAGAGTCGGTCCAAATCACCAGACTCCAGGTGTGAGAAAACAGGCTGCATTGCCTTGTCTTTTTACTGAGACTGTTTCTCTGGCATCTCTCACCAGTGCTAAATGCATAAGTAGAAGGATAATAAAGAGCCTAAGTGGAGGGAAATAATGAAGAGTTGTGAGGTTTTGTTCAGTTGTAACAATCTCACATGTTTATTAATAGAAGGTCACCATGTATAAATATATAATTTTAGCTGGATATGGGCAGCATCTCCTTAATTATCTGAAGAAAGAGGGTACTCATTATGTAGATAGTACAGGAACATCATTCAGCTGAAAAGCAATAGAAAATTTCAAGCAAAGAAAGGCATGAACTGATATTTTTTCCCATCTCTTGCTTTCCATTATGACTCATTTCTACAGAGTCTGTGTGTGTGCATGTATATGTATGTGTGTATACATTTTTACACATAAAAACATAATAACCGTATGACATATAAAATCATGTGTGTGCTTCCTTGGTAACCCTGAAGGCAGGCAGGAGCCATAATTCTGAAAGAGAAGTAGTGAAATGAATGCAGAGCTGACCCGGCTCAGTGTGCAGTGACTGAGGGTAGAATAGGATTTGGTTTCACAAATTGAACTTCCTTTCATAGCCAATGTGTCCCAAAGTGCTTTACATACAGTACAATGAGAGTGATGCCGGGAGTGGAGGCAAACACAGCAGTCATTGTAGGCACAAAAATAGCTCAC
>KL264292.1:493-17441 GCA_000699545.1 Podiceps cristatus | reverse complement strand
GGGGGGGCGTGGTGTGGTGAAAAAAAGCGATGTCATTTAAAGGGCTTAGTAATGGTTTTGTTTGGGTTTTTCAGAAATAAGAGCAAAGTCAGAAAGGCAAAGTAAGAACCCTTTCCCCTGAAAGGTCTGTGAAAAAAAAAAAAAAGAAGCCAAGGCAAAAACACCCTGTAAATTGTGCTGTCATTCTCCTACTAGAGTATGTTAAGAATACTTCTTTTTCCTCTGGGAGAAGTATCTGATCTTCCAGAAAAGAAATCAGTATGTCTATTTTTTACAGCAAAAAGTCTACAGCTTGCCTGTGAAAAGACCAGTGTCCCGAGTGACAGAAGTTCTGAGGAAAAAGGAACCACTCTTAGGACAATGATTTTTTTATATTTCATATTAAAATCCACACGTTAAGTTACCACGAAATAGCTGTAGATTGTCTTTTCCATTATAGTAACTTCTATGACATTTTCTGTCTACTGAAGATGACCATATGACCATGGACCTTAAACTGGCCCAATTCCTGCGAAAGTCCACCTAGCAAAGCCCAAAACACCCATTCTACTTCCCAGATACAGGCCCAGGTTTTTAACATGCCTTTACCTGCCGGGCGAAGCTCGGACGCAGCAGAGCCGCACGGCCCCCCATGCCTTCCCCAGGCTCTTGGAGCGATAACCGTGAATTACGGCCGAAGGAAGGACCTGGATGCTGCCGGAGCAGGCGGAGCAGAGCTGCTCGTGTCCCATCGGGGTAGGTGTTTGCCAACCACGAGCAAGGCGCTGCCATAACCAGCAACGCCACACGTGCTCTCGTACACACAAGGGCTTTTGTTTTATCCGAGGCATTCACAAGAGGCTAAATGGCAGCCCCGCCAATCCTACCATGAGATACGCAGTGACACAAACCCAACTAACAGCCCTGTGTCCCCTCAGCTCCCCAGCAAAGGTTTGCCTTTGTCAAATCAAGGGCACTAGAAAATAACCCTCCTCTAGCGAAATCTTGCAGAGCACTGCACATGGCTGGGCTAGACCTAATGACCAGGCTCAAGAACGGCAGCAGCAATTAAGGAAAATTCAGCAAATGAAAAAGTTCAGGTCATCCACATCCCTATTTCCCTGACCACTGAGCAGAGTCTGCACTGGAGAGAGCAGCCCCGAAGGTCGGAGGCCGTGGAGATTATAGACAGCACGTATTCGGGTTAACGCACAGCAGTTCTTTCAAGGTGGATATTTATACACCAGGAATTGAGAGGGAGCCCAAACTCACTTCATGTAGGACAGCAAAGAATCACCACAACTTTGAACAGACGTTTAAACAGAAAAATATCAGTAAGTCGTGGAAATATCCAGGAGGAAAAAAACCTCTCTTTGGAAAGTTAAAATGAGTAAGACAGAAAAAGAAGTACCTAGAGACAGTTCCACTTAAAATAAGAAATGTAAATGTTTCTCTGCCAAACTATCATTGGTTCACCTGAGGATAATTCTCCAGGGCCAGCTAAAGACAGACATAGAGCATGGAAAACCAGGCTCCCGGAGGCCTGGGAGCTGTTGGGGAGCTCCAGTGGCTTGGAATGCAGCACCAGCCCACCCGGGGGCTGCTGCAGGGGGGACCCCAGCCCGCAGGAGCAGCCCCAGCTTCCCCCCAGCGCTGCGGGTTCTCGCTTCACCCCCCTGGACATCCCGTGGTGTCCCCGTGCTGTGGGCAGAAAGGGGTTTGGATGACGACACCCTGCATGACACTGACTCTTGCTGATGGTCTCGTAGCCAGTGTCCTCAGTAAGGGGGTTCTGCCTAAACGTTTCACATTACTGGTGATCGTAAAATTAGTAACGAATAATTAATAATGCTCTAGGAGCCAATATGAACCAATTCCTTTTGTTAAATCGTTAGTGCTGTTACAGTCACTGGAGACGGTGATAATCTAGCTCAGGAGTTCTGGAAACGTAGGTTTAGACGTGGGAGTACAACCGGAGTGAAATTTCCAGATCAAGGTACATGGAGCATCCCCACTTCATTTTAATTGATCCTGCCAAGCAAGACTGATTATCTGCAAAAGGACATATTAACACTAGAGAAGTAAACAAGGATCTCTGCTAGCAGGAAGCCATAAGCGAGGAGTGACTCTGCTTTTAGAGATGACAAAATCCTGTGGAAATGAGGAAAAACAGGGAAGCTTTCAAAAATCTTTCTGAGGAGAAGGTGAGGAAGACAGCGCTGGGGGAGCTCCAGTGCCACTCCCAGCACAGAGGAAGCCCAGTTTGATCCTGGCAGTCCCGGTTCAGTCTCTGACAGCATCTACTTCACACCTTCCTCCAGGGTTTATGGAAAGGGCCTTGACGGGAGCAGCAGCATGTCTAGGGACCACCAGGACACTCAGGCTCCGACTGCACAGCCCGTGCCAGAGGAGCCCACTGCACGCACCTGACTCTGGATCTCTTTTCACAAAGAAGGTTGCCACCAGCTTTGATGGGCTCGGTAAGAGGTTGGTTGGCCTAGAGCTGCCCAACTGGAAGTCACACGTTGGATTTGTCCCGTGAGGACCCAGCACACCTGCCAGGCTCCGGGTATCAGTGCATCCGATAGTCACACTCGCTCTCATCTATTTCCTTCTTCCCAACTGCAGCTTTGCCAAAATGCTAAAAACCACAAATGACCCTTGTTTATGGTTGCAAGGAAAAAAAATACTCTTTTTCTCCTTTTAAGGTAGGCTAAAATAATCATAATGTGAACACACACACACATGCAGGGAGAATGTGCTGGCTGAAGTCACATCCTGTTCGTTCATTACAGTAACAAATGTGTTCGACAGTAATTATCCAAAGGGGAGAATTCCAAATCTTCTCATCTTGCTCTCTCCTAATTAATTAATAGTTTAAATGTCATCATGATGGGAAGTGCTCATCAGAAGCAGAATCTGCTGCCATGATTTACAACTCTGCCTCCAAAGGCTCTGAAGCAGTGGCACCCCGGGGTTAAATTTAATTCAAAAATGTAAGGCTCTTATTGCGCTCCTAACCATTTTTGCACTGAAACTCCCCCATTGAGTGAACGGTGTGAAGGAAGATGCGGGTGAGCACTTCCTTCCCCTGGATTTTTTTTTTTTTTCTTCATCATTAAGTCAGAAACTGAAAGATTAAATTAAAATTAGTCGTTTGTCAACTTGTTACAGATTTGTTGCAGATGGCAATTGAGGGACAAGCCTGCTGCGCTGCTGAGCAAAGCTGATCTAAAGAGGGGCCCTCGTACTTAGTGAGTGCCTATGTCGAAGCTTCTAATCCCGGCTGGAAAGGGAGCTCAGCACTCCAGCTCGAGAACAATGAGGAAAACGATGCCGTCTGCTTGCAGAGAGTGACATGGTCCTTGTTCCCAGACAGCCTCCCCCATGCACTAAACATTTAGCCAATTAGCCAGCACAGCTCTTCTCTCCTAGCAATTCTGGGCTGGAATAATTAGAATTTGCACTTAATGTAGCCTCTCCTGCTGCAAGAGGTTTGCACAGTGCTAGCAACCATGAGTGAAGTTGGGAGCTAAAGGCAGCATCAGACCAGAGAGTCCAGGAGCCGAGACTCCTCCGAGCCCAGGGGACGCCCACCAAGGCTGACCCTCAGCTCTGCAGCCAGCTCTTCGTCCTGGGAGCCACCAAAACCGTTTTGGTGTGCGGCAAACGGTGCTCCCGTGAAGGAGAGGTGGATGAAGGAGAAGCAGGTGCAGGCTTCCAGGTGACTGGAAGCAGAGGAGCTTTGCCAGACTGCAGCCCCACGCCGGCTTTCCGGCTGCACGGCCTCTGCACCGAACACGGACCCTGCAAGAGCCGAGATTCATCCCACTCAAAGACAGAGTCCAGGACAGGTGAGACAAGTTGAGCCTGTCCACCAGTAACTATACAAGAAGTCCAGATGAGCAGCTAACCCAGACTGCCAAACTTTTCAAGTGCGCACGTGAGGCAAGATGATGCCCAAGCTTAGGATTCCTGTATAGTTGGAATCCCACTGAAATTGCCTTTTTTGGGGAGTAAACTACACGTTGAGCCTTAAGGGAAAGTCCTCAGAACACCAAGCTGCGAAGTAAAACTAATCACCAAAATGCCTGGGAACAATTAACATGTTCTCCACAGGTTCGAGTTTTGGGTTTTTTAAACATTAATTTAACTGAAAAACCTAATAATGTGCTTTTCAGGTTGCAATGAAGAATTCTGTCCCTCTCATTCCAAACGAAACCCTGAATATATTATCACCAAGCATGTGCCTAATGGCAGAGTAGTCTCATGTGGATTCACACCGGGTGGGGAATCTTATGCCTTCAGAGACACCTATACAGTAATCTGGATTTTCAAGTACTGAGAGGCCATCTGGGAATGTGATCTTCAGAAGACACCACCCCCATACAGGTATCCAAATAACTCCTTGTGTTGTAAAAAATGCTCAGCACCTTCTGAGCGCCATTACAACACCCACCAGGCCTTCCAGAGAACCGTGTCCTGCAAAGCTCATTCCGGTCAAGCTCCACCTGAGCCAACAGAGCTCAAGTTTTCTGCTACAAGAGGACGGGATTGAACACAACAGCAGTGAACTACTCGGGCCATTTAACTACAGCCACCAGCCACACGTCCTTCACCGACGGATCAACTCCATTTGGCTGTATGTCACATCAACCTGCTCTCGCCTGCTCCAAAATGACGAAACCCTGTCCTTCGTCTCTCCCACCTTCCTTGCACGCACACATGCAGACACACGCACGCGCTTCAAACCCGTGAGGTAGAAAAAGGGAAATTACAGATCTTTATTTGCCAACTTTGCACATCTTCTCCCTTCCCCCCCTTTCTATAAAACAACTCTTTTATTCCCAAGAAGGAACGGGGGGTGGGAGCTTGTTATTTTTCTATTTCAGATAAAAGGTTGGCAAAAGAAGAACCCGATTCATGTCATTGTATTTCCTTATTGTCTGCATTAACCTTCCCCATGGTTACTTGTTCTTTGTAATGTTACACTTGTCTTGCTGCAACACATGAATACCCGAGCCAATTTTGTCATGCAAATGAATTCAGTTGGATTGTAAATTGTGTGAAGGAGCATTAGTTTATCAGGAACCCGCCTGCATGCTGCACCCAACTGATTTCTCCTATTCACACCAAGAGTGCAATGTTTTCTAGTTGATCCTGAATGTCCATTCGAAAGCTGTGGGTTTTATTATTATTTGTAAGGACTTTTACATTTGCATTTACTTATTTATTCAGTCAGTCACAAAGCTGTATTCCTTTTCTAAAGCCTGATTTATATAATCAAAACCCACGGCTATGCCATCAAAAATGAAATATTACCGCAACCCATGTTTGTATTGTAAGCCTGAATGGAAGGCTTGTACCCATGTTGGTAAGGAACAGATATTATAATCTGTGAGCCGTCAGGTAGATATTGCTGTTGGCACTTCATGCTATAAGATGAACATTTTTCTACTGAGGTCGATACCTGTATTTAGAGTGACGTTTCTTTGGCCAGCCCTGCAGTTATCATCAATCTGGAAAGCCCGCTCAGGACAGAGAGACAAGCACTGTCTCTCCAGAGCAACCTCCTCCCCTCCGGCTGCCAGTCATCCCAGGAAAGGCATTGCAAGGAAATTCCCGAGTCCCTTAGTTCTCACCCAAGTGCCCAAATCCTCGTCTAGTTGCATGCCTGCCTGCGCCAGCGGGGCCTGCACAGTGGAGGGGAACGCTGCCCACCGGCCCTTCCAGGCCCTGACCCCAACAACTTCACGCTCAGTAGCTGCAATGCCCCACACCATTACTCAGACCCAAACCAGCACCATCCCCGAAAACAGTGCAAATGCTCAACCGCCCCTTTGTTTCGACCCCAGATGCGTCAGAAAGAGCTTGCACAACTTTCCTTTGGAACTGGAGACCAAACCCACAATCTAATTTCAGTACTGATGACGAAGTTGAAGCCGGGAACGCAGACCAGATACCAACAACCAACTCCTGAGCCTGCCGTGATTTGTAGCGAGACAGAAAATTATCAATAAGTTGGTGGCAACAGCAGAACAACCTCCAAATCAAGTGCAACAGCCTTATTGCTCTTCTTATCTCCCTGCGGACTAGGCACTATTTCACTGGGAAGCTACAGAAATGAAACCAGAATTCACATTTCCTCACAATTTTCCTCCGGAATTATAGATGGAGTCAATACGCTGCTAGGCACCTGCTTGATTGTACCTGATTAAACAACAAATACCAGGGCTACGCGTGCCTTGCCTTCCAGGCGCAGCTGGAGACGCGGCAGTGGCATCCCTCTTCTCCCCGCAGCGTGAGATGCACCTTGTCAGGACTGCACCGACTGGCTCTCCACCCTCACGCGAGAGCGCAGAGGTGCGGAGATGGTGTTTCGGCGGGGATCCAGCCAGGCTGGCGGAGCTCCTGGGAAATCTGCAATGCCAGAGCTCTTCCAAGAGATCCCAGCGAGCTGCTGCCCTGTCCTGACGTGCCACGACTGCCCCGTTTCCAGGGCTGAGCAGCCGATGCAGCAACCGCTCCTCTCGTCCGCGAAGCCATCCTACAATGATGGAAAATTTGTATGAATTTTGCAACATCATGAGAGCGTCGAGTGGGCTCTGACCCACAGAGAATGGCACTTCGTTGTCTATGGCACACAGGGAGAGAAGCAGCAAGGGCAGCTGCATCCTTTTGGGCACTGCGGTAGCAAATCTAAAATGAATGTGCTGAGGAGACTATACTGGGTTTTGATCTCGGGGGACTGTCCCATCTAATCAGCCTTGAAATACAGCGGCAGATCAGCGGGTAGATCCTTGCCCTGCATGTGCCATATGGATAGCAGATTAGGAGCCTCTAGGGCCGCTAATCCAGCACAATCACTAAAAAGGCACTTGGTTTAGTTATTAAAGCAGGGCTTTGGGAGCGGGCTCTGGCAAAGAGAGGCGCTGCCAGCAAATCTTCACAGCTTCGCTCAGCTTCTGGGCCTCAGTTTCTCCAGTTACAAAAAAATCCTTCTTTTCAGAGGGGCATCAGAAACTAATTCCAATTTAGAAAGAACCTAGGAAAGCTCTAAATAACCAGTGTTACAGGTGTACGGAGTGTTTTTTACAAGCTTGCCTAGTAAAAACAACTTAAGGAGTGTGCTTTATCTGCTGGGGACCTGGCTTGAATTTGAACATAATTCTTCCTCCACCACACTGAAGATAAAAAGATCAAACTGTAGGCAACTGAGGATGAAAAGAGTAAAGAGCAGCCCCAGAAAGAGGAACAGAATGAAGACTTTCTTCACTTTGCAGAACAGCAATCTGGAAAAACAAATAGAAAGGGCAGGGATGCAATGCAACAGCACCAATAAAGACACCACCACCTGCCTGGGACAGACTCGCGCTGTCCTGTCCCACCTTTTAGATTGCTCTGCCTGCACCGTCTCAGCACAACCCCCAGGGATAGCTCTGGCCAGGGTGGGTTTTCCCAAAACAGAAGTTGAAACTCAAACAAAACAACATTTTTGCTCCAGAGACTTGAGGTGAGGATGAGACCCCTCCCTGGCCTCCATCAGGGTGTTACACTCAGAGGGAAACAATTGGGCTTTGGGGTTCGTACGTCCAAGAGAGGTGGGAGCTGACCCCCTCCGTGGTGCGGCGAGGGCCGCGCTGCTTTTCGGAGCAGCCTGCCCGCAGGCAGATGTGCGCGGGGTACAATCGATAGGAAGGCAGTGCTGGTCACTCCACAGTAAGCTCTCTCTGCATTTATCGTCAGTCTTTGGAGTAAATAGGTCTTAAGCTTGTGGCATGTCATTATAACTTTTTCGAAATAATGATGCTGCCTTTAGTTTTTTTGCTATAATTTATGCCCAATGCACTAGCGCCAGTCACTCAATACTGTAGAGTCTGCAGAGGTGGAGATAGCCCTTAATGAGAAGAGGTTTTGCCTTTATCTCCTTTATACTTCAACCATTATCTTCCTCCAGTCTATAACCATGCGGTTACCACTGACAATAATGCTCAGAGGCAACAAATGCTGATGAGTTTTCTATGCAGTCTTCACAATAAGTCTATCAAAACAACCTCGAAAAATTATGAACCCTAGTGACAGACAAATAGAACCAGCTTCAGCACGAATTTACAGCCCAAATGCAACGTTCCTTTTAATTCTTCAGGCTTTTCTTATCTCTGCTGTTCCTCTTCTGGCTAGGAGATAACAGTAATTCTTCTGTATGCTATTTTTTTTTCCAACTGAGTAAGATGTTCCTCGTGTCTTTCTGCTTGCTAAAGATAAAGGGTTAAAGACCAACTTGTGTTGGTCGCTTTGTGTTGGAGGAAAAAAAAAAGTAATCAGTATTCAAGAGATTGTTATCAGAGGTAAAGCGCAGAGAACAGTAATTTTGCCTGCTTCAGTTAGGGGTTTTTTTTTTAAGGTTTTTTTTTTTTTTTTTTTTTTATGAATGCACATAATGCCTGGAGTGTTGGGGCCAGATAAAAGAATTAGTGGCAGCGCAGGGGGACGGAAGCACAAAGTACACCGGAGAATTAGACTGTCTATCTTTGTCTCTCCCAGCTCATCCAGGCAGCCGGGGCTCACAGCTCGTAAACAATTTAATCTTTTTGCTACAGTTAAAATACAAAGACAGCAAACCTCCTTCTTTCCAAACGGGGAGAGGGTAACGGTACGGTGGGGCGGGTGGAGAAAGGAGAGAAAAGGAGGTGGCAATTGCAGAAGGGAGAAATCAAAAAAGGGCTGACACAAACTTTTCTGCCTCCGTGTAACCTCTCGCCTTCCACCATCAGCATAATTTTCCAGCCAGAAATTCAGGAGGATATTTTATCTCACCAGCCAGCCCCACCTCCCATACGTTTTCCCCATCCTCTCTCCTCTCCACCTCCCCCATCCCCAGCTCAAAAGCTTTCCGTTGTCAGCGGCTGAGAATTCCTTCGGCTCACAGGTTAAAAAACTGAACAGATTAACCCATGTAGGGAGAGGGAGGAAAAAAATAAAATAAAACACGAGGCTTCTTCCCCCCTCCCTGCAGGAACACGGATTCCGGCTCTGCAACAGAAGTGCTGCCCGGTTGCACCTCGCTCCTCGCCACGCAGGCGAGTCGGCAGGTCCACAGCCCAGGAAGCCGGGGGAACTCGTGTACGGGGCCAAGCGGGAGGGAACGCGGCGCCTGAGCCCAGCCGCCTGCCTGCAACTGGACTGGCAAGGGATTTCCTCCATCTCTGTGAGAGGAAGGCGGTGGAGACTCTCGGGCATGGCGGGAAGGAGCCTGGACCTCGCCTGGGCCACCTCACCTGCGGCGCCTCTGAGAGTCACCTCACCCAGCGAGGGTTTTCTGCAGCATCCCGCGGTCGGGGGCTGCCCAGCCAGAGGCAGAAGGCACCACACGTGCCCCGGGTGAAGGAAATGAACTTAAGGATGTGCTTAACACCGTGCTAGTGGGAGACAGACAGAAACAGCTTTGGAGCTTTCCCAATCAAGGGTTAAACTCTGGAGACTAAATCCAAATGGACGGACCAGCCCTAGAGCCCACTGCTATAACGCCTGCTCTACAGCTACTGCAACAAGCGCAACTAAACACGCAAATCCAGAAAAACAAGGGCCCAGAGGAAGAGGCAAATAACAGCAAGGCAACTGCAGTGTCAGATGTCCCTTGAGACCATTCGCACAGCACCTCCCCTCCAAACCAAAGCTCCTCTCCAGGGTCTCGACAGTCCCTCTTCTCCATCGCCAAAGCAGTCTTGTCTTTGGGGTAAATCCGAGAGGGGTGAAAAGCAATAATTGCCTGGGTTTAACAAATTAACTAAACAATCATGGGTTGGACTGCGCAGTTGCTCCTCCCACGTGCCAATCCTTACGTAAAGACTCCATTTTTGCATATTGGCCCTTAACCAACCTGCACATCGTCCCCCATCACTATCACCCATACACGAGTGACATTTACAGAATAACAACCCATAGGCTTAAACATGCAGCCCAGGAAAGCAGGACTGTGTTATGGTGCCCGGGATTAAAGTAGCGTGGGGACAGCTTGCTCTTTCTGACCACCCAAATGACATTTTCTCCTTATATCTAGTCTAAATCTCCCCTCTTTTAGCTTAAAATCATTACCTCTTGTCCTATTGCAACAGGTTCTGCTAAAGAAATTGTCCCCAACTTTCTTATAAGCCCCCTTCAGGTACTGAAGGCTGCAATATGGCCTCCCCGGAGCCTTCCCTTCTCCAGGCTGGCCGGCCCCAACGCTCCCAGCCTGCCCTCACAGCAGAGGGGCTCCAGCCCTCTGGTCACTCTCCGTGGCCTCCTCTGCACCCGCTCCAGCAGCCCCGTGTCCTTCCTGGGCTGAGGGCCCCAAGCTGGACGCAGCACTGCAGGGGGGTCTCACCAGTGCAGAGCAGAGGGGCTGACAGGTCGGTAGTTCCCAGGTCCCTCCTTTCTACCTTTTTTAAAAATGGGGCCAATGTTTTCCTTTTTCCAGTCACTGGGGACTTCACCTGACTGCCAGGACTTTTCAAATATCATGGAGAGGGGCTTAGCAACTACATCGGCCAGTTCCCTCTGGACTGCAGGACGCAGCTCGTCAGGTCCCATAGACTTAGGGATGTTCAGGTTCCTCAGGTGCTCACGAACCTCATCTTCTCTTCAGTGAGATGGACTTTGCTCCCCCAGGCCCCGTCTTGCGGCCTCCCCACAGATGTAGAGCAGATCCGTCCATTCAGAGCAGAGAACCCACAAGCCCTGCCAGCTGCTCACCGGCACCCGAGGCAGGCGTCGGCACCGTCCCAGATTGCGGAACCGGGCAGGGATGCCAGAGCAAGTGCGTCATGGGGAGGTTTGTTCCTCCCTAGACACTGAGATAAGCCAAGGATGTGGCACCCGGCTGCCCCAGGGCACTGGGTGGTCAGAGAAAACACGACCCACCTGGGAGCGTCGCGGGCTCCCGCTGCCAGCCGGAGCAGGAGGGACCTGCAGGCCTGCTCTGGGTGGTTACAGACAGAAGGAGCCAGAAAGCCCTCACAGCTAATTAACACAAGAAAAAGGTGCAGCGTATCAAGCCAGAGGTGCGTATAAAGGCCTCACGGTGAAAGGAAAGCAAAGCAGATGTCCACACACACAGTTCTGACTGTGCTCGTCACTTCCATGAGCATTTATTCAAACACTTTTTTTCTTGTACATATTAAGCAGAAAGAGGAAACAGTTAAACGATGTTAATATTCTTTAAATTAAGGGATAAGGAGATCCCGTTTAGGAGTCAAAGGCGGCTCTCACCCAAGGTTTTGTTTTAGAAAGGAGTGCAGAAGTTAATGAACCTAGAATAACCTTTAATTTCCAGTGTCCCCTCACTGTCTATTCACTCAGCATTCATGGCAGTGGCATTGCTCCTAATGAATGACTTGGTATTCATGTAGCTCTCTCAGTATTACTTATGTGTCTGATCTCTCCTAATGGAAAAAATGATTGTCACTGGGAAGTTATGAGGAAATATTAAAAAGATCTGATCCACAGTGAAAGTTTCTTCACTGTAAATGAAACTGCCAGATGATGAATGCAAATAAATTTGGGGAGCTTATTGGTACTGAAGTTTAGTGCCTTTATAATTTATATCTTTACTGGGGAGCATCTGATCTCCAACTTAAATGGAACCAAAATCATTATGAAAAGAGGAATCGCCCTACTTTCTACATCCTTCCACCAGCAATCACAGCTGCAGCCTCTCCAAGCCTCCTGTTTACATCACAGCTAATTTGTTTTACATCCATGCTGAGGTAAAGATTCCTCCCTAAGCCAAGATTTTTTTTTTTAAGTTGTCTACGCTGTGCTATACTTTTAGAGAGAAACTGGGCTGCATGTCCATCTCCTCCTCTCCTGCCCCGGGGCCCTCTCTTCAGCCGCTCGGGCTGCCCGGCGTTTGCAGAAGCTGCTGCACGAGGCAGACGGTGCTGGGTCCCTGCCGCGGGCTGAAGAACTCGCTATCTGTACCCAGCGGGTCATATTCTTCCCATTTATTGCCCTGTTGCATATCCAGCTCACTCAGCACCCAAGTCCCTCTGGTCAGAGGTGCTCACAGTCCCCTCAGTGCCTGTCACCCCGCTCCTACCCTCCCCTGGTAGTTCAAAAAAGAGCCTGGAGCTCCCGACTACCCTGAAGGAGGATGCAGTAAGAATAAAAAAGAGAGACAGATGCGCTATGCTCCTGCTTTCTGCTGCCGTTAAAGCGGTCACAGATGAGGCCTCCTGGGTTCCCTTCTCGCCTGCACACGCCTGGCACACCCAACACAATCCTGGCAAACATGAGGCGCCTGGCACACGGAATAGTTTTCACTGATAACAGTTGTATAAACCAGGAAGAGCAAAATAATTCAGTTTCCGCCCAGAGAAGACCGAGGCAAACCAAGCTATATAAAGCCTCTGAAATCTTTCCTTATGATTTGTATATTTGAGCAGGCTTTGGTATTAAGTCTGAACTGATTGGGAAGATCAGTTCAGAGGCATCACACCAGAATACCAACAGGAGCTGCTGTTCGGCTCCGCTCCCCTCCTTCCTTCTCCCTTCGTAAAATTCCCCTAGAGGTAGCAAATACCTCCTCTCCTCGCAAGCACTTCACGGCAGCCTTTCTCCAGGATAATAACGCTAATGAAAAATGCATGCGAATGATTAGTTCTAGCAAAACAAATTTCTTTCTCAGGAAAGCTTGGAGTTAATACCACGCTCGGAGATGCCGCCAGCCCCAGTCCCAGCACGGACCACGCTGCCGTTCCCCGGCCCGGCTGCGTCTCTCCCTCCTGCGCCCGGCCAGCTCTCCCTTCACAAAGGCATCGCCGGGCCTGGGGGAACTTGCGTGTTGTTCACTAAAAGGGGTGAAAGCCCATTGTATTTGGCTTTTTTAGCACAGCCAAACTTCTTGGAAGAAGCAATGGTTTAATGCCTCCCGAGAATTACGTTTTAATTTTGCCACTGTCTTCCCAGGCAAATTATTCATCCGCTCGGTGCATCGGTCCCCTTACCCAATGCCAGACAGCGTTACAAAGCTCATCTGCTTTCAGTTCTTCGAAGCCCGCTCCTCCCTACTCCAGCGCGTTGTCACCTACAATGTGCTCAGCTGCTTCTTCACTCCCAGCATCCCCGCGATCAGCCCCGGCTCTCCGCAGGCGGGCAAGATGGCAGTGCTGGGGGCACACACCGTGGCCCTCCGCCCGACCCGGGACAGGCGGCCAGCCCCCCTCCTCCCCTGCTTCCGTGGTCAAGTCTCAGACTTCCTAATTTTTTAAACAGATTTCTCTAGTCCTCACCAACACATTTTTCCCCAGTTCTTTTCCATCCCCTCCCTAATGGACGCTTGCATAAGCAGCATATTTTGTACGAGTATATATGGAAAACTTCTAAAAAGCAATTTTTAATTCACAGAAACACAGTGCTGGTGCCAGAAATCCACCCCTGCTCCTCTCCTGCAGAAGAGGCAGCGTATCACCCACGCAACGCTCCGCTGCCACACCAGCCCGCACCCGGCAGGTACACAGAAATGCTTATATGCATCTGATAAAACCAAGAGTGGCTTTGCTCACCAAATTTCCACAAACAGGTTTAAATTAATCCAATAAAGTCCCTCTCAGTTAATTATTTACTTAGATTCCATTGGAGCCAAAGCTACGGTTTCCAGCTTAATTGAAGATCACCAAGCACGGGTGGTAATTATATAGGGGTTTGTTTGGCAAACGCCAGACGTTGTTTTTCTTCACACACCTGCAGATTGCTTGGCAGCGACTGCTGCGACCCGGCCCTCTTGGCCAGAAAGCCTTCCAGATGTTGAAGTGCCTCCACACACCCTGTCCCAGCACCGGCTGGGACAGCCAAGAACTGAAGCCTCCCAAACACTGAGCTTCTCATGCCCAGACAGCCCTGCCCTGCTGCCTCCAGCACCCCGGCAGCCCACCGGCACGGGTCAGTCTTTACTTGTGACGGTGGCTGCACCCTCCCTTGTCCAAGAAGATCTGAGGGATCTTCTCTCCCGCAGCAGCTGCTCACGCACACCCTGCCTTCGCCCAGATCAACGCGAGGTGGCCGAGGCAGGGGAGAGCCCAGCAGCTCTGTCCGGCCCCTCGGGACACGTGTGCACGCAAAACGTGGCGAGGTGCCTCTCGGCAGCCCCAGCGCCGGTGGGTGCCTGGTGGGCGTCAGCTTCAGCTTGCCACGCTTTGTTCTGGGGCTGCCAGATGGGGTGGGACGGGGGTCAGCCTGGCAGCGGGACACAGAGCTGCTTTACTCGCTCCAGCGTGAAAAATGTCACCCTCCTCAGGGTTTGTGTTTGTTGGTTTTTTTTTTTTTTTTCCTTCTTCCTCCTCCTCCTCCTCCCTTTCCCCCCCTCTCCACACAGCTGTTAATGAGACAGTTTGCTGGAGCCAGACAAACGCAGACAGGCACCACTCAGCTGCTGCCCGGGGGCCAGGCGCTGGGAGCGGGCAAACAGGGCAATGTGGCACTTTTGGTGTAAACATGTGGCATGTTGGCGTGCCAAAAGCTTGGTTGGTGGCCTCTATTTGTTTTTCAAAGAGCTTGTCAGGTTCATTTACACACGTCACCGCCTGCATGTGCTTGAAGAGAGAGGGGAAACACATTCTTTGTCTGCCCGGTCCCCAGCGAGCCCTGCAGTCACCTGGCCCAGGGAGCGGAGGGCTGCTGGAGCTGCGAGCAGGGAAATGTGGCCTGGCTCGCCCCACACTCAGCTCTGGCAGCAGCAAAGGTCTCTGCATGGCTGAGCCAGATCCTCAAGCCACCATCCCACCTCAAGCCACCCACTGCCAGCCCGAGAAACACCACCTCAGCTTTTAAACAGCGTAACTCATAGAATCATAGAATTGTCAAGGTTGGAAAAGACCCTTAAGATCATCGAGTCCAACTGTTAACCCATCACTGTCGAGTCCACCTATACCATGCCCTCAAGCACCACATCTCTCCGGTCTTTAAATACCTCCAGGGATGGAGACTCAACCCCTTCCCTGGGCAGCCTGTAAGCGTCAAGCCCTGCCCAGTCACGCATCTTGTCCTGCTTTTCCCAAAACTGAGCTCCTCTTCCGGGGGCTGGGGAAGGCACACCTGGCCACTGAGCCCGGTCCCGCTGAGAGAGGCCGCTCGAAGCCTTCTGCCTATCTAAACACCTCTTCTGAGCAGGAGCGAGCTTTCTCCTCGATTCCTACACAAAATTTCCATCCTCAGCGGTGGGAAGAAAACAAAAATTTAAAAGTTTTGATTCTTTTGTGAGATGCTTTCTGAGTTTCGCAAGGAAACTGGTACTGGAATCGCGATCACCTGTCAAAATTGCTACCAGGAGATACGTGGCTTTTAACCAGCTCTGAAATGCTACTTGAGTGAAGTGGAACAGAATTGAACCAAAAGGGTTTTACCTCCCCAATGTTAAGTGCATATTGAAGATTTAAGTAGCAATTAAGGTTGCTGTAGAAGATGGCAAAACAGCATGTTTATTTTCCAAAGATAAGAAAAAAAGAAAGAAAGAGGAAAAAGGGGAAAAAAACCCAGCAATTAGGAGAATAGACTGGGGGGAAAATATTAAATGGATGTTTCTGCACAAAAAAACCCAGGCTGACAACATTTCTGCTTTGTAAGGGGGAAATTACTGTAACGCGCTGTTTACATAGCAGAAATCAGGGGAAATTATGCTGTCACACTGACATCTGTAGGAGAAGGACAATTTTAAAATTACACTGTTCAACACCTTTAATGATTTGTAACACAAGAGGTGTGGCTACTCCTATTAAATGTGTTGCCAAATCAATAAAAGGCATAATTGGAGTTGTTAGAGCAAATTATAGCACCACCGTTATGTTGCAATACAATGTTCCCTTGTAAACTGCTATTACGGGTAAAGCTGTATTTCTCTCTTATTTGGCTGTTTTGTAATGAGTTGGCATTTTGCTCCATAATAGTTCCACTTTCTTTTATGGAGCTTTCACTTTTACTTTCCTCTTTTGTGCAGCCTATAATTTCCCTTCCCTTCCCTACCTCTCTGCCTGTTGACAACTGGTCTATACACCTTTGAAAACAGCCCTGAGGTTATAAACTATATTATTTAACATTATTTGTAATTTTTTTTTTTTTTTTTTTCAATTGGAAGTCAAGGGGAGAGGCACAACATTCGCACATTTAGAATCCGAGATGTCTTTAGGCTGGGCCTTCACCTTCCCTGGAGGGAAGGGAGCTGCAGCGGGGCAGGAGAGATGGGAAGACGCTGCATAAACTCTTTAAGGGTCTCGCTACTGCCATTTCAAATGAAGGATTTGGGCTTATCTACCTAGAGCACAAGGAGTGGCTGCAAAAGCGCTGGCAAAGCTGCATATTAGTTGTAAATCACAAAATGTGCCCCGCGTGCTAAACCTCCCAGGGTCTCATCGGGATCACAGTGCTCAGGCAGGGGACCGCTGCTTTGCTGCTAGTAATGAGGTGCTATTTGTCCCTCTAGCGAGAGGTAAGGCTAAGGAACGTCAGCGCCCATAAATGCTCATCCCATCCCACGGCTTTGCGGAGGGCAAGCAGGAGCCAAACTGCAAGGTGACTGCCTTGATTCTGCCAGGGCAGGTTTAGACTGGATATCGGGAAAGGTTTCTTCCCTGAAAGGGCTGTCAGGCCCTGGCACAGGCTGCCCGGGGCAGTGGTGGAGTCACCGTCCCTGGGGGGACTGAAAAGACGTGTGGATGTGGTGCTTGGGGACACGGGTTAGTGGTGGCCTGGGCAGTGCGGTTGGACTCCAGCTTAAGGGTCCCTTCCAACCTAACCAATTCTATGATTCTTAGGTGCTCACCTAGGCTGCTGGGCTGCCTTGCACCTATGTGGTTCAAAGGAACGCAAGAGATTTACCATTGTCCAACAAAATTATCTCCTCAGTTCACATTAAAAACACACGCACCCCACCCCCCCAAAAAAACCCAACAAAAAAGAAACCAAAAACCCAACCAAAACCAACAAAAAACACCACAAA